>JAINUV010000309.1:0-200962 GCA_020205505.1 Panax japonicus
GAAGGCGAAATCAATTAAACATAAAAGCATAAATAATAGAAGAGATAAAAAATATTATTAGGAATAATTATTTAATTTCATCTTCATCCTAGATTAAAGAAATTAACTAGACATGAAAATAAATAAATTAACTAAAATAAAGAAGAAGTAGAAGATTGAAAAATAAATAAGAAAACTCCCTTTATTCACGATCCTCCAACAAGCGTACAAGAAGCATAATTTAATTTACTCCTACTCCTAACCTAAAATAATACAATACTTAATTCATTTTCTTCTCTCTAAAACAAGAGGCCTATTTATAGGGAAAATAACTTTGAACCCTAATTTAGATTCATTGAACTTGGAAACTTTGATTCCCTTTTCATGTAGAATTCAACTTCCTAGTAGCAATCAACTTCAAAAAAGATCTTCTAGATAGACTTTTCTTTCTCTTGTTGGATTTGAATTGCACTAAGATTGTTCCACCTCTTTCCTTCTCCTTGTAGGATTCTTCTTGGACAATCCTTATATGAATAAGAGCATTAAATATAGCTTGATCACCAAGATTTTGACTTTATTGCAATAAATATTAAATCCTACAAAATAAAATAAAACATATTAATTTAATAAACTAATATAATTAAAAGGACAAAATTAGGGATAATTAAATGTATGAATTACGTTTCTATCAAATACCCCCATACCTAGCTTTTGCTCGTCCTCGAGTAAAAAAATAAAAATAAAAATAAAACAAAAATTACAATACCCCATTTTCGTAGGAAACACGATTGCACTTAGCATGTGCAACAAGCCTTTAAACCCCAAGGTTACCCCAAGTGGACGAGTTGTGTCTCGTGAGGGTTTGCAGTGAATATACCCACAAAATTTAAAAATATTTTTGGGTTCAACAAATTATGAAATTGAAAGAAAACTTCTAAATATTTATGGGTATTATACATAAGCAAGATTAAATTCAAAATCACACTTTCACCTTATCAAAAATACTCAATCTTCATTTTAGACACCATCCTTCATTAAATCAATTTCATGTAATGCATGCATGTGTATGTGATGTAACTCTTAGTAGGGATTTTTATCATGAAAATCAAGCAAACTCTTTTTTTCTTTGTCTTTCTTTTTTTTCCTTCTTTTTCTCCATTTTTTTAATTCTTGACTTGTGTAATGTCTCATTTTCTTAGGCTTTTTAGAGTTACCCATGTAGAGCGAGCGTTGGACCAATGACTCCCAAACCAGATGGCTTTAGGGCACTAGGTGTAGAGACACCCCTAAGGATTTACTAACTCGAGTAACAAAGGCCACAAAATTAGATTAGTCAAGCTGCTTTTATCCACCATACTTTTCAGCGTGAATATCGATGCTTCCCGAGGCTTGGATACCCAGTTATTTCGTTTAATGGACATTGAAGCAGTTATTTATTTATTTTTATTTTTTTTCAACTTTTCTCAACTTTTTTTTTCTTCTTTTTTTTTCTTCTTTTTTTCTTTTTTTTTTTGAAATTACTCGAATCATGATTTATACCCCATAACTAAGAATTAGTGCAAACGTGAAGTGCAAAAATGCTTGTGAAATCAATTTTAAATCCAGATGGTGTTTTGAACTAAGATTTTGTATCTTATCAAAAATTCAAGAGTTCTAAATCTTTCAATCTCACTCATGCGCTTTGCTCCATAAACACTTATTAGAATTAATTCAATTCATAAAAAGTCAAACAAATTTTTTTTAATTTTTTAATTTTTTTGTGTTTTTTTTTTCGTAAAAAGAAAAAAAAAATCTAATACAAACAAACTCCCCCCCATACCTAAATCATGCATTGTCCTCAATGTATGCAAATGAAGAAAAGAGAACAAAGATATGAAAGAATTGTACCTTGTATGCGGGGCATTTGTTCTGCAAGAAGATGTGGTGAGAAAGAAAACAAATGTACATATCTACCAATTTTATAAATCCTAAAAATTATGTGACTAAAAATGAATGTTACAAATGGATAAGTGAGTGTGAACTTTTCATTATTTTCAGGAGGTCTAGGAAATTGAAAATAGTCAGAATTTTCATCACAGTTATGCTTCAAGTTTACCTCAAGAAAACTTTCATTAACATGTTCAAATGATGGAAGAGTTGGTTCAAATACATGTTCTAGTTTAGTTGACTTATTTGTAGTGGATCTCAACAGCTCATTGACCTTATCTAAATATTCAGATTCATTCCAATTTTGGTCAAGGTGATTTAAGAAAAAATCAATTGGATCTTTTTCAATCAAGAGTCTATTTTCATTTATTTCTTGGGTCATTGACAACTCTTGTATCATGTTTACTTTAATGGGTTGGTCCAAAAAATCACTAGGTGATTTTTTAGGAATAAGTCTTTCAGGGTATGGAGCTTTAGGCTTATAAACTTTTTCAACCGACTCATCAAATGCAACATGATCAATTTTAGGCATAGACTCATAATTTGTAGACTCCTCAAATACGCTTGACTCAAATTGTGTAGAATTGAATATAAAATTTATATTTTCCTCATCATTTCCACAACCATCAAGATTTTCAAAATTATCCTTAGAGTTACTAGAAAATTCACCCACCTCTTGTTCATTTATTATGGTGGCTAATCGACTCATTTAAATTTCTAAGCGAGAAATGGCTTAGGTAGTGTTTTGCATGAAATTATTGAAATTATTATGAGATTTCATTAAAGTTTCTATGCTCTTCTCTAAAACGTTAAGTCTCTTCTCACTTTCATTTGATAATTCTTGTGGATATTGAGGTTCTGGATCCGAATATGGATATAAACATGAAAATGGATAAGGATTTTCATAAGTTGAAAAAAATTGATTTACTTGGTGCGGATTAAAATTTTCATAGGGTTCTTGATTCCAAGCAAAATTATTATTCCAACTATAATAAAAATCTATTTTTCCACAAATCACAAAACAAATAGACAACTAACCACGAAAGTCGCACAAAAAAAAATATATATATATAAAAAAACTAAACTACTATATATATATTTAAAAAAATATGGAGATACGAAGTACCGAAGAAAGAGCAACAACAAAATCTTTATCTTTTCGCTTCTTCGATCCGCTTCAATAATCCTAGAAAAAAAATGAATTAAAACTAATTCGAATAAATAAAAATTAAAGAATAAATAAAAATTAATTCTAGTCCCCGGCAGCGGCGCCAAAAACTTGGTATGATAAAAATATGTACTGCAAGTGCACAGTGTCGAATTGAAGAACTGGCAAGTACAGGTCGAACCCACAGAGACTAGATTAATTTTAATGTTTCCTTAATATTTATTTTAGGCGAATTAGAAATAAAGATTGAGAATTAATTAACTAGAATATGAAAACAATTAACGAGAATGCAATATAGGAATCTGAATCCACTAAATAATAAACATAACATATAATTCAATCTCTTCTATTTTTATAACTCAAATTATGATTTTGATCTCTCTTCCCTTTAATTTAGTAATTTACAATTAACGTGGGCAAGCATAGACTATGAAAATTTAAGGATTAACTATAACCCATCAAAACTTCTTTGAGCAAGCATGGATTATGAAAAACTCATATCTTAACAATAATCTATCAAAACCTCTTAATTAATTTAAAATCACATAAGAACTATAAAACGAAGGTATTTCAATAACGAAACATGAAGGCAAAATCAATTAAACATAAAAGCATAAATAATAGAAGAGATAAAAAATATTATTAGGAATAATTATTTAATTTCATCTTCATCCTAGATTAAAGAAATTAACTAGACATGAAAATAAATAAATTAACTAAAATAAAGAAGAAGTAGAAGATTGAAAATAAATAAGAAAACTCCCTTTATTCACGATCCTCCAACAAGCGTACAAGAAACATAATTTAATTTACTCCTACTCCTAACCTAAAATAATACAATACTTAATTCCTTTTCTTCTCTCTAAAACAAGAGGCCTATTTATAGGGAAAATAACTTTGAACCCTAATTTAGATTCATTGAACTTGGACACTTTGATTCCCTTTTCATGTAGAATTCAACTTCCTAGTAGCAATCAACTTCAAAAAGATCTTCTAGATAGACTTTTCTTTCTCTTGTTGGATTTGAATTGCACTAAGATTGTTCCACCTCTTTCCTTCTCCTTGTAGGATTCTTCTTGGACAATCCTTATATGAATAAGAGCATTAAATATAGCTTGATCACCAAGATTTTGACTTTATTGCAATAAATATTAAATCCTACAAAATAAAATAAAACATATTAATTTAATAAACTAATATAATTAAAAGGACAAAATTAGGGATAATTAAATGTATGAATTACGTTTCTATCAAGCTCACTTACACTATTGATTGCACAATACATAATCAAAACTAAACAAAAGGAAAAGGAGTCGAATCAAGAAAAATTGAAGCAACTATATTTTGAAATCAAATAAGTTGACTTTGATACTATATTCATATACTTTCTTATGATAATAGTTTTGATACTATTGTGTGTAAAAGATGTTGAAATGAAAGTTTTAGCACCAAATACACTGCCGATATTAGTTCAAATATCACAAATTAGATACTTTGATTTTCACCTGGACTCTAATTTCAGTGCAGAGGGCGTATTTTTCTTTTTGTAGACCAACAAACTTAGGCATCAAAACTCAAAAGTAGTGCACATAAAGTTACTTATATATCTTCAAATTCTTCTTAGCCTAAAGTACAAATATTCAACTACCTTAATGAAATCTAATTTGACACAATTTTTCATCCCATCGACAAAAAAATTCTACTTCTAGAAAGAGATTTCACCTTTTGTCCTAACATTTATTAACAAAGTATATATAAAGAAGTGCATGCATAAAAATAGAATCTTGAACTCATATTTAAGAGTCCTTGCTTCCTTTTAGATATAAGACATCTGATTTAACTACCAATGGACCAAATATTGCACACATATATTCAGATAGCATGTATACAGTGAGGGATCCACTTACATCTAGAGAAATTTCAGATTCTGAAAACTTTGACTAAATTTTTTGCCCAACACATATTTTGTCAAGTCAACAATTTAATCAATGGTTTGTCCCACCACTATCAACCTCATCAAATTTCAAATTGAACTTAGTTCAAGAGATAATATATATGTGTATAACTATGCATTTATGGATTCTGGGGAACTTTTCATCTGATGCAAACATTACTGCATCTATTCCAACAAAACCCCATCTTGACTTTATAAAGCCAACTCCAAAAATTCTAAAATTCAAAATTAATATGATTCATGTAAGGTTTGAAAATAATAAATTTTATTGTAGACTAACGAACATGAGATGACCCAAGAACCATAACCACTTGATTACTTAGAAAGATCATTTACGGACACTATATAGCACAAAATCACAATCATTGATCAATTTTTAACTAACTAATGTGAAAATTGTCACCTACCATTAATGGTTTGAACCTTATTCTTGACGGCGGAAACACACCCATCACATTTCATATCCACCATAAACTATGTCTGCCATAAATTAACACCAAAATATCATACTATAGATATATTCCATTTCAACATGATAATTTGAATCAATTTTAACTTAGTTAAGCCCAAAATTAAGTTTAAAAATGAAATTTTCCAATATGAAAAATGAAGATAATACCTACATACAACTAATTTCAAACCATATAACATTCATACATTTCTAAAGAGAATCCCGATGGAATCATCACAAAAGAAGCATAACCAATTATATACTTATGGTTTAAAAAAGAGGGGGGAGGAATGGAACTTACTAACAATTCCGACAAAACATGGCCCTTCCGCGAATTAAAGCAAAGAATTTTTTTATGATTGATATTGAAATTCAAGGGATTACAACAAAATTGATAACATGATGGATATATAATAAAAACGAATCTGGTGTTAGGGTTTTTAATCTAACGTGGGCACGCCCATATAAAAAGCAGAGGAAGGGTTATTGAATTAAAATGGATAACATAAAGAGATATACCTTAAAAAAAGATTGACACTTTGCACCATAGTTGGAAAGAGGATTCTGCAACCAAGGCTTTGTTTCGGTACCATAATCACTACTACACTGATAAATGTAAAATCCTTATATGCTTCTGCAACCAAGGCTTTGTGATCCTTAAATGCCCAACACCAGGCTAAATCATAAATAATGGAACCAAAATAGAAGATTCAATTTTTCTAGGCAATTCAAGAATACAAATAATATTTACCAATATTGATGCGTCAATCGCAATATTTCTAGGCAAGATCATTCTAATGGACATCAGAAATAAAATAGTTCAGATCCATATGGAGTAAATAAGTAGCTCAATTAAAAGAAAATAGGAGTTACTGAATTTGAAGAAATATGATTAACCTTATCACAGAAACAAATCAATTAGCTCAACTAATGGCTTTGTAAGATTATATTCAAAACTAAATCATTCAGACCACTAAACATTAATTTCAATCTATTAATATGATGACAAAAAATAATAATTATCAATCTAATATCACACTATTTAAATGATTTTGGCAGAGTGTACCCTATGAAAGAGCTCTATAACTCCCTGAAGCTAGGCTCAGGCATGACGTCATCCTCGCTGCAGCAACTGCACTGTGCAGAGGCAACAACGACAACACGGCTCCGAGTTCCGACAGAGATCTAAATAGAAGGAAAAAAAATATTTGAAGCAGTAATATATTGTCAATTCACATATATTGCGTGTATATAATATATATAGAGAGAGAGACCTGGCGAGTGAGAATAGGTGTATGATGTCGATTTGATTGGGACAGAGAATTTTGAAAATGAAGAAGCCGAAGATCTGTCCATAGGAGATTTGACGAACAATTTTGAAGCCCTGTGAGATCCGAGATCCGAGATCCGAAGATCAAGGGTGCTAGGGCTTACGACAAAGCCGCCTTCAAGTTGCATTGGGTGCTGGAATTGGTGTTTTTGTGGTGGAGAGGAAGAGAGGATTTGGGTGGATTTATAGAGGAGGAGATGAAGAGATGGGTGGATGAAGAGGAAGAGGAAGAGGAAACAGAAAAAATTGAATCTCTTTGCCTTTGAAGAAGAGAAGGAGTGGACTGATTTTGAAGAGAAAGAAGAGAAATGTACTGAGTTAATTCTTAATTAATTAAGGGTTAACTCAGTGAATTTTTCAATTAAAAGATTCTTTGCTGTCTTTTTATATAAGGTATTGACATGTCAACTATAATAGGGTTTTTCTTAGTTTTGTCCGAAAGAATATAAGCCAATTTGACATATGATAAATCTTATTTACGGAATGGTGAAATTTCAAAATTTTAATTAATTTAATGGGGTAATTTAAATTTTTAAAAGTTTAATGGTGTAATAAGTAAAACGTGACAACTAAAGTGGGATTTTCCTTAGTTTTATCAAATATTTTTGTACCCAAAAAGATTATATAACATATAGTATAAAATAAAGGATAACTAAATCATTTAATAGTGTCCGCTAAAAAAATAAAAATAAAAATACTCATCAATTTATATAATGTAGAATAAATTTAAAACTTTTTTTATTATCTTTTATTTATTTTTATATTTCTTAATATGGTACTTTACTCATCTTTTTGGTCTTTGGGAGCAAGGGAAATTGCTACAATACTTATTTTTTATACAATGTAATAATGCTCGAGAATCTCAAATCAAATAAAATATTATATAAGATCAACATGCTAATGATAAAAGTCTCCATTTTTACCATTTTTTCAAGCCTAGCACTCAGCACAATTTTTTTTCTTTTTTGCATTAAGTAAAGCGATATATTGAATAAGGTAAGTTTCCCTAATGATTACCCTAATTCCCTTCTCGTCTCTTTTACATATTTTTTTAGTAAGTTCTAAAATGAAATGTATCCCAAAAATTAAATTGTAATATAATAGATTCTATATAATGTATTCAATTAAGATTTTTAAATACTTTTAAAGATTTTAAAAGTTTGGTTGTATTCAATCAAGACATTTAAAGAGTTTATAAAAGTTTAGTGGTATTCAATTATAACTTTTTTAATGTCTTTAAAAGTTAGGTGATATTGAATTACGATTTTTACAAAGTCTATAAAAGTATTTTGGTATTCAAAAAGTCATAGACTTTTCAGATTTCTATTAAATGGTAGAGTTTGACAGACTTTAGAAGAAGAATTATAACTATCAACTCATATCCAAAGTCTGACCTCATTTCTAAAGATTTCTAAAGACTTCATATCTCATCTTAATAAACTAAATAAATTTAAAATACAATTCACATGAATCTAATATTTTTAATTACTTCACATGAATCCAATATTTCTAATTACTTTATAATCTAGAATAATTAATACTTCTGTTGTACCCACAAAAATAAAATATTTATTTTGTTTCTGTAGTCAACGTACAAAATTTAAAATTTTTAAATTTTGAATGTATTTGTTATTTAATAATAAACACACGTTATTATTTCAAAAATAAAAATAAATACACAATATTTTAAAATTTTATAATTTCGTAAATTAACTTAGAATCAGAGTTAAATGAAGAGAAAAAAATAAGAGAGAGAAAGTAATTTATATAGGAGTACGTACTTTATAGTGATATATAGTTGTATAAAATATATAAGTTCTTCAAGCTTTTTATCATAATTTTATTATATGTTACATTACTAAACTAAAAATTTATTAAAAAGAATATAAATAAAAAAATATTTTTTTATTTGAAAAATAACTTGCTATTTTCATATCTCATCTTAATAAACTAAATAAATTTAAAATATAATTCACATGAATCCAATATTTCTAATTACTTCATATGAATCCAATATTTCTAATTACTTTATAATCTAGAATAATTAATATTTCTGTTGTACCCACAAAAATAAAATATTTATTTTGTTTTTGTAGTCAACGTACAAAATTCAAAATTTTTAAATTTTGAATTTACTTGTTATTTAATAATAAACATACATTATTATTTCAAAAATAAAAATAAATACACAATATTTTAAAATTTTATAATTTCGTAAATTAACTTAGAATCAGAGTTAAATGAAGAGAAAAAAATAAGAGAGGGAAAGTAATTTATATAGGAGTACGTAATTTATAGTGATATATAGTTGTATAAAATATATAAGTTCTACAAGCTTTTTATCATAATTTTATTATATGTTACATTACTAAACTAAAAATTTATTAAAAAGAATATAAATAAAAAAATATTTTTTTATTTGAAAAATAACTTGCTATTTTCATATCTCATCTTAATAAACTAAATAAATTTAAAATATAATTCACATGAATCCAATATTTCTAATTACTTCATATGAATCCAATATTTCTAATTACTTTATAATCTAGAATAATTAATACTTCTGCAGTACCCACAAAAATAAAATATTTATTTTGTTTTTGTAGTCAACGTACAAAATTTAAAATTTTTAAATTTTGAATTTATTTGTTATTTAATAATAAACACACGTTATTATTTCAAAAATAAAAATAAATACACTATTTTAAAATTTTATAATTTCTTAAATTAACTTAGAATCAGAGTTAAATGAAGAAAAAAAAGTGAGAGAGGGAAAGTAATTTATATAGGAGTAAGTACTTTATAGTGATATATAGTTGTATAAAATATATAAGTTCTTCAAGTTTTTTTATCATAATTTTATTATTATGTTACATTACTAAACTAAAAATTTGTTAAAAAGAATATAAATAAAAAAAAATTATTTGAAAAATAACTTGCTATTTTAAAATATACATGAAATAAGTATATATTATTTTTATTTGCAAATTTTGATACTAAGACGAGGTAATATTCAAATATTTGAATAGAAATCGATATATATTGCAAATGTTTATATTATTTTTTTAATTGCTAGTTACGTAAATAAGTATTGATGACAACTTTTGTAGACTGGAATAAAAAATAATAATTCCAAATAAGCGTACGCATATGCATAAAGTATATATAGCTCAATGAAAAGTGAGTTTAATTTTTGTATTGCGCCTGTAATTTCTAAAGTTTAATTGGTATCCGAGTATCTAAATGTATTATTAAATGAGTAGAATAATATGAACGCTTTTAACATATATAAAATATCATGCCACAATAATATAATGAGATTTACTATAGTTCATGAAAAAGAGGGAGATGTTGTACACATGGGCTAATTAACAATTAATATAAGTTGCAAAATATATTAGAAGTATACAAAAGTCTATCACAGTCTTGATAAAAAGTTTATAAAAATCTGTTACTTATTTCATAGAGTCTATAAAAGTCATTTTAAAAAAAATCTTTAAAGTCATTAAAATCTCACAAATTCTACAAAAATATATCACTTAAAAAAAATCTTTAAAAATCTTAATTGAATACACCCTCCATTGTATTTTCCTTTCCTTTCCTTTCCTTATGTGGTTATTTTTTGAATTAATTTGAGATATTTTTAAATTTAAAATTAATTTAAATTCACTTAATTTTAGTCATATGATGATTATTATAAATTTTTTGAGATATCACGTCTAATTTATTTTTTTAATAATTATAAATATATTATATTTTTTCTGTTCAAAATATATTATATGATCATTATTAACTTTTGAAAACCAATTTAAGACATTTTTAAATTTAAAATTTAGATAAGTCATTAAAAATGATAAAATAATAAATTTTACAATGAGTAATACTTTTTAGATAGTTTAATTGATTAAAAACTTAATAACCATCAAATAATATGTAACAGAGAGTATTAATTTTTAGGTTAAAAGCATTTTAAAATATAAATGATAATCTTATACTCCTACCCTTCTATTTTTTTGAAGCCTTGTTTATTCTCCTACCTTAGAATTAGACCTGATAAACGGGTGGGCTTGATCCAAACGGGTCGGGTGAGTGACGGGCCGGATAAAAAATGGGTGGGTCAAAAAAACTTAGATTTTATTGAGCCAAAATTCTGCAGCCTAAAGCTCGACCCGTGACGGGCGAGATCAATTTTATGCCTATTTTATGCTATTTTTTTAAGTTTAGCCCAAACAGGCCGGACCTAGTCAAAAAGGCTCGAATTTTATTAAATTATAAAATTACAGTTCAAAATCCAATTTGTGACGGACGGGTCGGTCCGGATCTCGGGCTCGGGCCATGTTTGTCGGGTCTACTTAGAATGATGAAGAGAGTATTTAAATGTCAAAAAATAAACTAACAAAAGGAAATTTTCCCTCTCCTGTAGTCCATAATTAACAAGCTTCCTTCTCTTCGCTTCCGACAGTTCCCTACCTTCCAGTTGTTATCAGGAGGATTTCTTTCACGAGGGCCGAAGGGGTACCTTTTCCCCTTCATTTCCCTCGTGCCAAACGGAGCACAAGGGTCTCCATATAATCTATCCCTCATTACCACCTTAAATTTCAAATTGAATACATATATTTGATTAAATTCATATCCAATAACCTGTAAAAATTGTAGGCCTGCAAGATTGAGCCAGGAAGCACTTACATTTCCATCCCTATGTTTCATATATAGGGCGTTTGTGAAACAATTCACATTTCGGATAAATTAAGGTACCAAATTTTATGAAATTTTTGGAAAGTTGTTAATCTTCATCAAATTTATATTAAAGGGTTTTCAATTATATGCAGGTTGGGGCATATGCTATCATTGCCGCGCGGAATTAGGATGAGTTCATGCAGATGAAACGAGATACAGAGTGAAACAGAGGAGAGATAACAGAGGGTTTTGTAATATGAAGAAGGAACAATTTTCATTTTGGAAACATTAAGGTACCAAATTTTATGAAATTGTTGGAAAGTTATAATCTTTATCAAATTCTGGTTAATGGGTTTTCAATTTTATGCAGTTGGAAAGTTATATAGTGTTTAACAATGTCCGATGAGTTAATGCAGATGAAAGAAGATACAGAGCGAAAAAACAGAGGAAGATACCAAATTTTATGAAATTGTTTGTAATCTTGATCAAATACCTGTTAAAGGGTTTTCAATTTTACGCAGCATATAATATAAATTTTCAATTAGTTAGTGCAGATGAAAGAAGATACAGAGCGAAACAGAGGTTGGGAGAGAAAGAGGGGTTTTATAGGAAATGGCAAAGGATAAGAATATGAAGAAAAATGTGTCTTTTACTGGAACAATGTGTGGTGTGAGAGAGATGCAAAGCGAGATTGAGAAGGTATCAACCGTTGACGAAGGGAATTCTTATTACAGCCTCTCTAATGGAATCCTTCCTGCTCTTGGTGCTGCTGCCCATTCCACTAGTAAACTCAAGATTAATTACTACATTGTTTCCCCCTTCAATCCTTTTACAGGTCCCTCTCTTATAAATTACTATCTTTTCTTTTATTATTATTATTAATATCTTATGCCTTTCAATATTAGTGATTTTTTCAATTCTCCACATAGATGGTATATTGCATGTATTTGTGTGTATGGTTTTCTAATTCTTCTATCATTATCGAAGAATGGGTTGATTTTCATCAATTCAATATTCTTAGTTGGTGGGGTCATAAGATATATATAGATAAATTATGTGTGTAGTATATGTAGATGCATTTCTATAGTTTTTTTGTTGTTGTCTTTCTTTATCTTCAATTTTGGGGGTTTTGAAATTAAGTATTGGTTGGGGAGGACAAATGAAGTATGGCTTCATTTTCCATATAAACAAATCATTAATTGCCTCTGTATTAGTATTATGGGTTGTTGGAACCATAAACAAAGCGTGGGATGATTTAAAAATGTAGTGTGAAATGAAATGATGTGTTGCAAATGTTATGTTGATCATTTAGGTTTAAAATTGAGGTCAGGTTGTATTTTTTTTTTCCTGATTGCAATTCGATTATTATTATTATTATTAATTATATATTTTATTATTAGTATTTTTTTATTTTTAAATTTTACTTCCCTGCTTTGAGAGGATAAAGGATTGTTGAGACTTTGAAACCTCAATTTGTGTTGCAATTCAGTTTCTCATTTTCTAGACAGTAAATAATTTAGTGTTTTTGTCATTTTGTTCTATAGGCTTGAAAGTCACAAACAAAACATACAAATCAACAGAAAACTGGACAAAGCAGTTGTTAGTTCCATTTTTTTACAATTACTCCATGTTTGATTTATGGTTACAGAAATTAGTACCATGGTAATAAATTGCGTTTTCATAAGAACGTTCCAAAACTTAGTGCACTTTTGTTTCGAAATATGGCGATCTAAAACTTTTTTTTTCTTATTTACAACTTTTATTGCACAAGCATGATTAGTATGTTGTTGTATGATTTACAACTGAGGAACATCCTCTTATAGATCCCTTGGCCCATAAAACTAATGGCTAAGATCAAATCTAACGGTAGGTTAGGATCCTTTATCAAGACTCATCCTCTAAAATATCTACGACATGTAGTAGTTACAAAATATAATAATTATATGAGTGAATCTAGAACACTTTATTAGAAATCTTAATATGTAAAAGAAGATTATAGGGAATGTCACCTAAAATAGCTAGATGAGCGTAATCTCATTTTGAAAATATTCTTGTTGTGACACTATGCTTGGAAACAACTTAACCAGTTTTAATTATATCTCTACCAGTTTTAACTATATCTCTTTAGAAAGTTATTCACAGCGTGCGACCTCCAAAGAAACCTACCACGAAAATTGACATTTTCTGTTCCCGATTTTCCACATATCGCATCTAACCACGATTTAGGTAACATAGGTTTGATTGGAAAATGAGTTAATTACAGTTTCAAGACTTTCAGCTTGAAAACTGGGCGGGCAGTTTCTATTCTCTTTTACCATGGGCTGTAAACAATTTTGTTACATATAAGTTTGGAGGACACTTTGAAGTTTGTATACACCTATGTATCAATTATGGAAGAATTCATATAATGTAGATATTGATCTCTTTTCTTTTGTACCCTTTGTCATAGTTTCCAATTCTTTTATAGCCTTGCTTGAACTGACTTTTTGCAGAATTTGGGAGACGTTTCTGGTACTTCTGGTCTTCTACACAGCTTGGGTGTCTCCATTTGAATTTGGATTCTTAGATTCACCGAAGGGAGTTCTCTCTATAACTGATAATGTCGTGAATGGATTTTTTGGCATTGATATTATCTTAACTTTCTTTGTTGCCTACATCGATAAAGCTACTTACGTTCTCATTGACAACCATAAGATGATTGCTTGGAGGTATACAAAAACTTGGTTGTTGTTTGACGTTATATCCACAATCCCTTCAGAACTTGCTCGAAGTGTTTTGCCTTCTCCTCTTGAATCTTATGGCTACTTCAATATGCTTCGGCTATGGCGTCTTCGACGAGTCAGTGCCATGTTTTCCAGGTAAAATATTAAATCTTCAGTCTTCTTCTAGAAGAATATTTATGTTATCCACATCTTATATGATTACCAAGTTTTTCTGTCCTAACAAGTAAATTTATCTTTACTTCGGCAACTTCATTATGCATTAAACCAGCGTAGGAAACCTGTGCATGCTAAACCTATTCCTAGTTATCTTCAAATTAAAGGAATAATATGAAAGTGGTGTAACCTTTTAGCTTATTCTCATAGTTATCAGCAATGTTGTTTTTCCCCCTTTGAATATGAATTGCCTTACTTTGTTGTTTCTTTCAAGATGACATTGATGGAGAATAATTATTTGAATACTTCTGTTTTTAAGAACGGATTATCTAAAAATCTTAATTTGGTGATTGACATTCACCATGTTGTTTCATTATTGCAGATTGGAGAAAGATAGAAACTTTAGCTATTTTTGGGTTAGATGTTCAAAGCTGATATGCGTAAGCATTTTATAGAAATTCTACGTATTTTGGTTTATTAGATTGAAATCAGTGACCCGAAGGTAATCCATATCTGATAAGCATGTGATGTCTTGTAGGTAACTCTTTTTGCTGTTCATTGTGCTGCCTGTGTATTCTATCTTATTGCTGTTCATCAACGTGATCCAAAAAAGACATGGCTTGGGCTTCTATTTGATAACTTTCATGTTGAAAGTCTGTTTGTCCGGTATATGACAGCAATGTATTGGTCTATTACCACACTTTCAACTACAGGCTATGGTGATCTGCATGCTACAAATACAGCGGAGATGATATTTGACATCATCTACATGCTATTCAACCTTGGATTGACGGCATATCTTATTGGAAACATGACCAACTTGGTTGTCCATGGGACCAGTCGAACTAGGCAATTTGTGAGTGCAATTCTCTTCATTGATTTAGTTGGCATACTTCTCCATTTAATGCCTTCTTGTATAAAATAAGATTATTTGACGATATGCCTTGAATGTGCTTGGAAGCCATCCTTTCTCTTAAGTCCATTTTCTTATTGTTAAATTTTGTTTTGGTATGATGTTAAACCTTTTATATGTTCTGAATTCAAAGAGCAAAGGATCTCATAATTACCTGAAACTGAAAATTTGATTTGAAAACCCTGCCGATGAAACATTGAAAAAATGAGTTTGTCTACGCAGTATAAGTTCTGTTCTTCAAAATGCATATCTTTTAACTGATACATCCTCTTGCATGGGATGTAAAAACTGCGAATAATTTAAGAACTAGGAAGCAGGGATTCTTCATTACCCCGACGAATTGGCGTATCACCATATTGGATACTCCGATTCTCAGGGACTCTTAAGAATTCTCTTCTTCTTTAGAACTTATAACTTATGTGTTTTGAATTATCTATGATTATTTTTAGTATTTTTATGACTTCAAAACATTAAAGTTACATTGTTTGTTAGATGTTTTTTGTTTTTCTCTTGTAGTATTTTTTTTAAATGTTTTATCATATATATAATTAGACACAACTGTTTAAATTTTAATATTAAAATATATGTCGAATCCCTATATCTGAATCCCCATATTTTGAGATTTGGTGAATCTTTGTATCCCCACATGATGCACCCATATCCCGCGCCCCCTATCTATGCTTCTTAGTTTAGAAATTATAGGGATGAGTCATGAATTAGCTTCCTTTAATCTATGCTGTCTTGGTGCAATTGATCTTGTATAGTTATGTTTGGTCATTTATGGCTAGTTTTTCATTTCATTTGCGGTTTGTGGTGATTTTCTGTGGAACTAAAGAGAGATACCATTCAAGCTGCGTCGAGTTTTGCACAGAGGAATCAAATACCCGTTCGCCTACAAGATCAGATGCTTGCGCATTTGTGCTTGAAGTACAGAACTGACTCAGAAGGGCTCCAGCAGCAAGAAATTCTTGATGTGCTTCCAAAAGCTATTCGATCAAGTATTTCACACTTCCTCTTCTATACTCTTGTTGAAAAGGTGTACCTGTTCAGTGGAGTATCAAATGACTTGCTCTTTCAACTTGTAAGTATGAGAAACTTCCTCATCTTCATTTCCGGTGTTACATGAAGTGTGTTTTACTCTTCATTTCTTCCCTCTGTAGAAAAATGGGATATAAACATTTACTACTCCCTCCGTCCCAAAATTATTGCAATACTTTCCTTATTTGGATGTACCAAATTATTTGCAACATTTCTAATTTAGTAGCTTTTAATAATTCAATGTCCAATTTACCCTTGATGGTTCCATAACAATGATACCTTTAAAGCTATTAGTCCCACCATAATTTTTGGCTCCAATTTTGATTTTTTTTGAATAACAGTGTATTATTTCAATGGTGTTTTAGAAAAATAGTATCAAGTCAACACAACTCCTTAAAATGCGTGAAAAGTCAAAGGTTGAAATAAACATGGGATGGAGGGAGTATATGTTCGTTACTTTTTTTGGTTTCTTATGGAACACTAATTCACCTAAATTACCAATTAATGAATTGAAGCTAGATGTTTCATGCCTTGCTCATGTCCTGAATGTTTAAATTTTCTAGGTCTCGGAGATGAAAGCCGAGTATTTTCCACCCAAAGAAGACGTGATTTTGGAAAATGAAGCACCAACAGACTTGTACATTCTGGTGACTGGATCAGTGGTGAGGATTAAAATCTCTCTACCAGAACATTCACCCATGTAGGGTTGTAAACAAATATTTTCGGATGCGAATATAGGTTTATCCGTAAATAAATTTTAACATCCGTATTCGTATTCGTATCCGACATATATGAATATGAAATATCCGTATTCGTATTCGACAAATAATATTCGAATACGGATATCATTCGTATTCGTTTTGTTCCGCATCCGCATCCTTTCAAAATAAATTTTAAAATTTTCAATTTTTATTTTTTTTTAATTCTTGCACAATGTTAAATTAATAACCAAAAAAATATTCACTTAATCAACTAATAATTAGAAATGATATATAATCAGCTAAATAAAATAATAAAACTAGATATAATATTCATATGTAACTTTTTTATATCGTATATCATAAATTAGCAATAAAATATGTATAATCAATTGATGTTAACATTTTCATATATTGTATACCAATATTAAATGAGAGATTTATACATGTATATGTATGCATGTACATATAGTTAGCAATATATATATATATATATTAATATTACAGATACGGATATTATCAGATACAAATAGGTATATATCCGTATCCGTATCCGCTTTGGACGAATACGGATAATATTTGCTTTGGCATGGATACGGATAATATTTGTTTTGACATGGATACAGATAATATCCGCGTTAATGCGAATACGAATACGAATTTTCGGAGTGAATATCGTATATTTCGGACTCCATTTACAGCCCTACACCCATGCAACAGAAATACAAAATTTAATTGAAAATTGAAGTATTTAATTCGTCTTATTTTCATAAGGAATAAAAGAAACTCCGAAATTAAATGTACAAGCAATATATTGACTAATAGAATGATATCCTGAAAAATCATCTTAGTTATTTCAGTGTTGAAAAGAAGAACCTAAAATAAAAAAAGACAGTTCAGATTTGACAAGACTTATCTTTCATTTATCAAACAACATTTTTGTAAGCATGTCATAATTGCTTCCTATGGGAAAATTGAACACGAAAGTTTGTTTGGAATCAATTGCTCTACCATATGAGACTTATGGAAGAAAAAATTCATCCTTGTTAATTTGTAACCTAAACATGTCATTTTTTTACAAATGTTTACTATTTGTTTCTTAAATTCTGCTTTTTACCAGAAAATGAGAGATACTGAAATTGGAATCTTTTTAACAGGATCTTATCAGACAAGGGGCTGGAGAACTGGTAATATTAAAAAATATGACACTTTCTCGGTAGCATATTTTGTTATGGAAACTGATATTTCAACATGAGAAAATGATATTTCCACATGATCTCTTTCACATGAATAGTGAGTGGGTCCCACATCTATGTGAGAGACTCGTGGAAATATCAGTTTCCATTTGGTTTATGTTGGAAATGAGTAATATGTTCAGAAAATTAAAGATCTTCTTTGCAATGGATGATTGTAGATTGTTGGTGAATTAAAGTCGGGAGATGTTTGTGGTGAGATAGGTGTCCTATGTTATAGACCGCAGCTATTTACCGCTCGTACAAAGCGGTTGAGCCAACTGCTAAGGCTGAGTCGAACTTCATTATTAAACATTGTTCAGGCAAATGTTGGAGATGGAACAATTATCATGAACAATTGTCTTCAGGTATGTACATTGACACTCATTTAACACCTAGCATTAATTATGTTAACGGACTATTTTTCACCTGAAGTGATTAGTTTGATTTAAAATTGTTTGGAAAAATGATTTATATGTCGACTAATTTCGTATTGAATGTGGATTGCAACTAACGTGGAACTGAGAGCAATAAAATAGAACAATAACGTGTTGGTCCCTTCCTTATTACCTCCTATACCGTGTAGGCGTGTACTCACATGCGTTGGTATCTAATATTAACATAAATTTGTCGTCATATATAGCAACACTCTATCTGTTCTATCTTTCCTTGGAAATAGTCACTTTATTAATTAGGTTAAGTGTTTCGCAACTTATATTAATAAATTGAATTTAAGCAATATCGACAATTGACTAGATTTGACAATAGTGCTTTAATTTTTAAAATTTCACCTTTTGTGATGCCTAATTAAGTTTGCAAGTTACAGAGGGCTGTACCCAAAACTTTAAGATTTTTTGTGTTCTTGATCTTCCTTTTCTGTATAAGCGGAGTGTAACAGGGAATGAGAAAATTTTCATTTGGAAAATATTTGAGAAACCTCCAATAATGATGGTTTTGAATTCTTTTCATTTGGTTGATATAAGTTAAGGAAAATGACTTCAATTCTTTATGTGGACTCCATTTATTTATTTATTTCGTGCATGTAGTATAATACTCCCTCTGTTTGGAAAAGAGGTCCTACTTTTTGAATTTTTCACGAATGTTAAAGTTTGTATTAAATTTAAAGACTAAATATGATTATTGGAAAAAAAGAAATGAAAACAATTCTGTTTAAGTGTGTCCTATTTAAAACTTAATTTTAAAAAGAAGTCTAAAATGCCTCTCATTTCCCGAGGGAGGTTGGATATTATTTTGGGGGAGGGGGTGTTAGCAATTAACAATGCGACAAGAATAATGTCAAAGAGAAATTGAAAGAAAACTACACATGATACAAAATCTACGTGGTTCACCTTAATATTGGGCTATGTCTACAGCTAGTGATTAATCTCATCATCTCAAAGAAATATACATAATACATTGCAGGTTCACTTCCTTAAAGAAGGATACAAAAAAACCTTATTTACCCAGAAAGTTGCCCCCCCTCCAGAAGATGGCCATTGCAATTAGTAACTCTCTTTTAATTATGTCGGATCAGGCTTCACCAATAACAGGGGGAAATGGGGTTGTTTATCTGAAAAGTGCTTCACTAATACAGGGTAGCATTAACAGTAATAACTATTATCAAACAGTTATGCTAATCCATTCTTTTTTCGTGATCTTGTTTTTCACATGAAAACAAAACTGGACCAAGCATTGCGATTTCTCATATAATATGAAAAATAAGGGTAATTGGGAATTGCAAATCTTTTCTTTTACCTTGGGAGACTAATACCTTTTGGTTTTCCTGATCTTTGCATGTTGGGAATTCAGCATTTAAAAGAGCGAAATGATCCAGTGATGGAAGCGATTTTGGTGGATATTGAAAGGAGGTTGGGTCAAGGAGAATCTGACATGCCTCTCAATTTATGCTTTGCGACAGTGAGAGGAGATGATGCGTTGCTGCTTAAGTTGCTAAACCAGGGGATGGATCCAAATGAATTGGACAGCACTGGCCGAACACCTTTGGTGTGCAATTTTCATTTAATAAAATCTACACTCATATATATTTGTATATATATACATATGATGAATATTGATGTATAGATGCTCAAGATTTTTTTTTCTTTTTAATTTTTTTTTGCTGTTTTATATGCTACAGCATATCGCAGCATCAAACGGAAATATGGACTGTCTGGTTCTACTCCTAGATCATGGAGCAGATCCCAACAGTAGAGGTATCTTCTCACTCATAATGGAATATAAGTCTCTTCAAGCAAGCCATCGTAGCTTTTTATCTTTTAACTGTTTGATGTAGAATTTAAAATTTTCTAATTATTTATGGACTTTCAATTTCTTCAAATGGAAGGCCTAGACTTGCCGTATGTACTCATACTTCCTTGAGACAATGTAAAACTAGTAAAATGCCCCTTTCTCTCTTGGCACGTACTCCTCCGTCCCGCAAAAGATGTCTTAAGTACACTTTTCACACAAATAAAGAAAAGCAGAAGTAGAGGAGAGATAAATATGTTCTCATTTCATCCACAATGCGCCCCCCCCCCCCCCCCCACAAAAGACACTAAAGATTTTTTCTTGTTCCTAAAACTAATAGACCCTACTTAAGTACTTTTAAGGGAAAATTAGAATTTATATAACATTTTGAATTTAAATTGTGTACGTTAGACATTTTTTATGGAACAAAAAACAAATCATCCTTTAGTCATCTTTTGTGTCACTGAGGAGTATTTATTTAACTATGCCACACTCTTCTCTGGTAACCCGCCACCGCATATATAGAAAGACAATTGTTAATATAACAATTATGCAGATTCTGAAGGAAATGTTCCACTTTGGGATGCAATATTGGGGGGACATGAATCCGTGATAAAAATACTTAAAAACAATGGGGCGACCTTATCTTCTGGTGATGTGGGCAGTTTTGTGTGCTTTGCTGTTGAGCAAAATAACTTGGATTTGCTCAACAAAATAGTCCAGTATGGTGGGGACGTTAAGTTGCCAAAAAGCACAGGAAGTTCAGCACTTCACACGGCTGTTATCAACCAGAACACTGAAATAGTTAAGTTCCTGATAGAACAAGGAGCTGATATCGACAAGCCTGATCAGCATGGATGGACCCCAAGGGATTTTGCCGAGCATCAGGCCCATGAAGAGATTAAAGTCCTATTTCAAACCAAGAAAGAGGGTAAAAACAAACGTTTTGCTGTACTTCCGGGAATGGAGAGTGTGCCCTATATTAAGAAGCATCTGAGTGAGCCCACACTTCCTCCTCCCATGGTTAGTGACGATACATCATCAATTGCCAACCAGGACAGGACCTCACTGAGCAATGAGCGTTGGAGGCGAAGGGCCAACAACTTTGAGGATTCGCTTTTTGGGATCATGTCAGCTGCCCGGAAATCCAGCGAAGGTCAGCATTTGCTTTGAAATTATCATTTTTTATTTTGCTTATTTTTTCACAATAAATATTTTTCTCTAAAGTTAGTAGAGCAATGAATATAGTTGTTTTCATTGCCTATTCATGACAACTCCCTTCTCATTGCACACCAAAGTAAAACGAACAAAAAAAAAATCTGACCAACTATTACGGAATAATGTGCTTCGCGAGACTTAATTGAGAAATTATTTAGAATGTGGGAATTCTCTAGTTTGGAAAAATTACGAAACGGACTGTTGAAGAAGAAATCATGTAATCATTGGTTTCCAACTTGATTCAGAGCTTTTAAGAAAGTTAGAATCTATGTTACACGGACTCAGATGGAATGTCCGGTTGGATACAGTATTTGGAGGAGTCCGACACTGGTAGTACTCAATTTTTACCAATATTTTACACTAAAACTCATACCTTGCCCGAGTTTCGAGTGTCGGACACGGGTACTTTAGGGCTAAGTGACCAGTTAGTGTAACATAGTTTAAAATTAATAAATTCCCAAGTGATTGAGTGTTGTGTGGTTCTGTTCTGCCTAATAATTTTCATGCTTAAAACTTCATTAAAATAAATAAATAAAATCAGTTACATCACATAAATTCCATTTTACGATGCAGTTGGCAGCGGCCTAATGCAATCTTCAGTTGATTTCAAAAGGCTGGAATGTTCCGGGAATCAAATTACAAGGGTTACAATTCACTGCCCAGAAAAACATGAAGTTGCTGCAAAGCTAATACACCTTCCCAAATCCCTTCAAGAGCTACTTGATGTTGGTTCCCAGAAATTCGAGTTCTCTGCTACCAAAATTCTAACAAATGATGGAGCTCTCATTGACGACATTGAGGTAATCCGAGATGGGGATCATCTTATTCTTGCTAGTGATAAAGCTTAAAATTCAAACTACTAGTCATGCTGGAGTTCAAAGTACAAAGTTCATTATATTTAGTCATACCACACTGCTAAAAGGCCTCGAGATTTTAGCAAACTGGATTTTGGCAGCTTAACATGGTTCTAATTGAAGACATAAAATTGAAATTACTAGTGAATCTGGAGTTCATATGTCATGAACATAGTTGGGATAGGTTGATAGGTTAGGTGGAAAAGAACCCATATCCAAATGGTTTTCTTACATGTGCAAAGCTCACATTATGATATAGACAACATTGGCAAAACTTACAAGTTATTGACTTTAATAAAACTACTATTTCTGCTTTCATATGCATGATTTAGTATTTCCAGAGGAAAGACTAGTTTAATGTAAACCACTCTAGAAGACACTATTTATTTATTTATTTATTTATTTTTTGTTGCCCTTTGCATATCAGAAAAATCTAAAAGTAGGTATTTTGTATTGTTGGTTTATATGTTTTTTGGTTTTAATGATGACAGCTTGAGCTTTTTGTAATATCTTCTATTTTGTTACAAATTTAGATATTAAGCTGAAAAACTCTCAAGGATTGTTGATATAAAGTTGTTGGACTATTGCCCAATGAATTATAAAGATTAAAGATTGATTGGGTTCAGGAAATAAATGTAAGGTTTTTAGCATTTTTCCTAGAATCAAGGTATATGATGTATTCCATCAGTTCAAATATCAGAGATACTAGTCTAATTCCCGTATTTCCGTGCAAGGCACGGGTTGTTTATATATATTTTTATATAAAAAATTAATTATTAATAAATAATGATAATATACAACAAAATAAATTTTCATTATTTATACAATTTTTTTTACCTCAAATTGATTTAAAATACATGATATTTATATAAAAATATAAGTAATTTTAACTTTAATATTTAAGTAAATTACATTACCTGTTCAATACGACTTTTTTTAATCTATATAGAATATTTCATCGATATGTTAGTTATTATTATTAATGTTTACTTGAATTTTTGTAAAACTTATGAAAGTTTTTGATTTTTTTTAAAATTACTTGTGCACACTGCATTATATATATATATATATATATATATATATATATATATATATATATATAGGGTCTCCATCCACAGCAACCGGTTGTTGGGGAGCAACCCCTTTTTTTCCAGCCGCTACAGCTTGTACCGGCCACTTAGAATTTTTTTTTATAAGCCGCTACAAGCTGTAGCGGCTGGGAAAAAATGGGTTGCTCCCAACAACCGGTTGCTGTGGATGGAATCCCATATATATATTCTAAGTGGCTGGTACAAGCTGTAGCGGCTGGGAAAAAAGGGGTTGCTCCCCAACAACCGGTTGCTGTGGATGGAGACCCATATATATATATATATATATATATATATATATATATATATATATATATATATATATATATATATATATATATATGGGTCTCCATCCACAGCAACCGATTGTTGGGGAGCAACCCATTTTGGCCAGCCGCTACAAGCTCTACCGACTTATAAAAAAAAATTTGTCTAAGGCCGGTAGAGCTTGTAGCGGCTGACCAAAATGGGTTGCTCCCCAACAACCGGTTGCTGTGGATGGAGACCCTATATATATATATATACACACACATAGTATGACAAAAATAGAATTTAAGGCATGCATTAGTCAATTTAGCTAAGGATATATAATAATTTTGATGACGGCCTAGCTTTGTATAAAATTTATACTTGATTTTTCTTTTCTTTTAAAAAAATTCTAAAATTAAAAACCTAACTCCAAGAGATAAAATTATGTCGTTTTAATTAAGTAGTCTTAGCTAAACTTAGATCAAGTATAACATTAGATTCGTTTTTATGTATATTATAATTAACTATCAATATAATGTTTTATTTTTGTTGCAGAATATTAAAGGTATTTGCATAATTATGAATAAATACTTATTACGACTTGTTCAAGCTTTTATATATAAATTTTAATTTTTGAGATTACATAATAGTTTTGTGTGTAAACTGTACATTCTAATAGTTTATTTTGAAAGTGGTTAGCATGAAGTTTATTTTTGAGTAAGTTGGTCAATTGGCCAATAGAGTGCTGACACACAGGCGAGGCTCTATGTGTATCAGCATTCTATTGACGAATTGACCAACTTACCTAAAAATAAACTTCATGCTAATCGGATCCGTTTATTTTACCAACTACTGACATAGGTTAAACTTTTAATTTAATATTTTAAGCTATTTTTATAAAGTTATAAAGTTTAATTCACTAAAGAGGCGTACGAGTATTGTTTCAAATTTAATACTCCCTCCGTCCCAAATTAACTGTTCAGTTTTGACTTTTTTAAGTCAAATTGACTATTCTTAGAATTAATAATTAAGCATACATAAATATATTTCTAAAATTATAAAAATTAGGATTAGTAATAAATTGTATATACTTTTTTTTTGTTATAATCTCTTCACCTATATTTTAGCAAAAATAGTAAAAAGATTAGTTTAAAAAATGGTCAATTTGACTTTAAAAAGTCAAAATTGAGCAATTAATTTGGGACGGAGGGAGTAAGAAATTAATAGAAGGCAAATGTTACCTTTTAGTATATAATATACACTTTATTTGTAACAATATATATTATAATAAATAAAAATATGCACTTTTACAATATATTTAAACTTTGCAACACCGTTCTTATAAATATATATATAAATTAAAAAAGTAATTTTACATGTCATCAAATTCAATAGTCCAATGATCTTATTTTCCTTATGATGGGACTGATCCATAATTATTGTTGTCAAATTAAGGTTATCTTTACAACATAGCGTGAGTGTCTATCTGATGATCTAACGGTTTAATAGAACTCACGTCCGCAGTTTAATTTTTAGTATTTCACACTTTAATATTGTGAACGGAACAAATATCTAAAATACTCCTCCTTTACAAGTCTCCGTCCGCAGTATTAAACTGTGGACGCTAAGTTTGTTTATGGAGATAAACGATGTCGTTTTAATCCTAATTCTCGTTCGAAATTTAATACTACGGACGCTAGGTTCTTCCAAACGACGTTGGTCCTTCCAAACGACGCAAAGAAATTGAGAAGTCCCGTCCGCAGTTTAATACCGCAGCCGTTATGCCTATCCAAACGACGCTGTCTGGCAACTAAGAAACTGAGAAGCCCCGTTCGCAGTTTAATACTGCGGACTTTAGGTCTCCTAAATAAAAGTACTGCAAATGTAACACCCCAGTCCCACATCGAAAGATAGGGGGAAAATCTGTCTGTATATGAGGAATTAAGTAACTACCGATAGTACCTTCAAGTCATGACCTTTTGGGAGCCTGTGGTGGGCTAGATGACCCAAGAAGATACTATTGGGCCAGTGGTTTGAGGCCTTATTTGGATGGATTTGATTCGATTCGGACTTGGGATTTGACTCGAGATTTGTTCCGGACTCGGGATTTGACCCGGGTTGTTTCATATTTTGTAACACCCCAGTCCCACATCGAAAGATAGGGGGAAAATTTGTCTGCATATAAGGAATTAACTCTGTAACACCCCCTTTCTGAAATAGAAAGAGAGGTTACTCAAAACACAACAAAACTAAGGAAGATCACAAAGCTCTAAACTACAAAAGAATAATCTCATAATAATTCAATGTCATAAGACAGACCATAATAAATGCCACACTGGCTAAATCCATTATCTAAAATAATTATTACAACTTAAAGAAATCAATGTATCAAGCATAACAAAATATATCAAAACTATTGGATTAAAGGAAGCTCTCGTCACACTTGCCCTTGATCCCCCTGATTACCTGCTGGAAGAAAAACACAGCATGAGCCAAATGCCCAGTACGGATATAGAGTACAAGAAGTGAACCGAAATAACTAACTCAATTAAATGAATTGAACAAAACGAACTGAAACGAAACGAATAAAACTAACACAATAAAATGGTAGGCTGAATCAAATGGCTGGGTGTTATTTCATACCGAGCTCAAAATAAATAGTACTATATCTTGCCACACAGGCAAGTCAAATAATGCCACACAGGCAATCAAAATAATGCCACACAGGCAATCACACATCGGACTGCGCAATCCAGATGCATGCAAATCGGAAGGTGTGTTTGGCACAAACATCACCAATCCGCAATACAGAACAGAACAGAAAACTAGGGTCGACCCATACGCCTCCCACAACAAAACACCAAATGGCCAACTCCCACCGGAGTACAAAACGGAGACGCCGTGGACTGATCACACCGCCACGGAAGGTGTCATGCCTCGGTGCCAAGAGGACATGCCTGTGGTACCCCCACAGGTGGTTATAGCTCAGGTATACCCTACGGTATTCTAACAAAATATAATGTCACAACACATGCGCCAAAATATCAACATAAAGGGGTTCTAACATGTACATGTTAAATCGAACGAATCGTCAACACAAGTCTCTAAAATATACTAACATGTACATCACTATAAATATAAAAATAAAATTTAGACATGACACACTAGTCTAAAGAGTACAATGTGAGTTCTAATACCACGTCAAAATAAATTTATCACAATAAATTGACAAGGAATAATTATGAGAGACAATACTAATTTTCGAAACGAATAACGAAACAAACGAATTAAAAACAAAAGAGTTTTGCTGAAAGAGTACGGAATCCGTACCTGGATTAAGCAATGTAATACCCAAAATTTCAATAAAATTCGTTTAGACTCTCTCCGTCCAATCTAATAAATTTTATTAAAATAAAATCATTAATAACATAATACTGTTAAATTTATTATTAACTTCTATGTCTTTAACAGTAAAATTAATTGGTTTAAATTAATCTACATGACTTCTAATATAATTTATCAATCTGGTTTATAAGTTTCATTCTCCTGACTCTAATTAATTACAAGATTAGTTATTCATGGTGACAAGAACAAATATATTGGCTTGGTTTAATTTGCCGATAACATTAACAATTTCTTCACAAAACAGTACTTTAATTATAATAACATTAGCAACACTAACTCATACCCTCATATTTATATACACGTTTATATATAATAATAATATTTAATAATACACCAATTCCAAGTACTCCTGATCTGTATATGCATATATATATATATATATATATATATATATATATATATATATAATTTATTTTTGTAACACCCCAGTCCCACATCGAAAGATAGGGGGAAAATCTATCTGTATATGAGGAATTAAGTAACTACCGATAGTACCTTCAAGTCATGACCTTTTGGGAGCCTGTGGTGGGATAGATGACCCAAGAAGATACTATTGGGCCAGTGGTTTGAGGCCTTATTTGGATGGATTTGATTCGATTCGGACTTGGGATTTGACCCGAGATTTGTTCCGGACTCGGGATTTGACCCGGGTTGTTTCATATGGTATCAGAGCCGACTCTCGAAAGCTCGGGTCGGGTCATCCGATCGGGTTGCCGGAGGTGGGGACACGAAGGCTGGTGGTATTATCCCACAATGGAGAGATGAAGGTCCGGAGGTGGGGACGCGAAGCCAGCCGGTATTATCCCACAATGGCTAGAGAGGCAAAGATCTTTGGACCGTGTGTGTGATCGGTTCTGACGGGGACGTCAGAAATTTAAGTGGGGGAGTTTGTAACACCCCAGTCCTACATCGAAAGATAGGGGGAAAATCTGTCTGTATATGAGGAATTAAGTAACTACCGATAGTACCTTCAAGTCATGACCTTTTGGGAGCCTGTGGTGGGCTAGATGACCCAAGAAGATACTATTGGGCCAGTGGTTTGAGGCCTTATTTGGATGGATTTGATTCGATTCGGACTTGGGATTTGACCCGAGATTTGTTCCGGACTCGGGATTTGACCCGGGTTGTTTCAGCAAACTTCATAGTTTAAAGCATAACTTTTGAATCTCATGTAGAAGAGTTCGAATTAAGACTCAAAAATTTTCTATTTCCTCTTCCATAGTCTTATTCTTACTGATTCATGTGATCTATATTGATGAAAAAAATTCATGGCTAACAATTGGAAGGATATATACCGCATCATATTGTCTCACATGCTTCGTACTTATTATGAAAACACTTCATCCTATATAACATGAGTTTGTAACAACTAACAAGAATATGAAAGAGAAATAAATGATTTTTAGATTTAACATCTAACAAGAAATGACCTTCCAAGATGGGTCAATTGTTTAGCTCTTCTATGTAAACCCTGGAGGAATAAACTCAACATGTTGTGATGACACTCCAGGGTTTGCATAGAAGGGATAAACAATTGACCCATAATGGTAGCTGTGTTTGACCTAACGTCCATAGTATTAAACTGCAGACGAGACTTACTTTAAAACGACGTTGTTTTCCAGTTGTTATACCACCTAGCGTCCGCAATTTAATATTGCGGATGTGACTTACTTAAAAACGATGTTGTTTCCTTCTTTTAGCGTTCACATTTTAATACTGGGGACGGGAGGCTCATGTCTTTTACAGTTTAAAAGCATACAGTGGTGAACCACCCAAAATTCATACAAGGAAATTTCAAAAAGCAAGAGAATTTTATTAACATAGAGTTATAGGCTTGTAAATACAAAGATAGAGCAAAAACAAACAATAACACTTTATTTGTATAAAAATCTAAAAATAACTCGAGAAAAAAGAAATTATGAAGATTCACGCCTTTTAATCCTAAAGCTTTATAATGGTTCCTCTTATCATGGTTTGTAAATATTTTACATATTACACACTTTTGAAATGACTTCTGTCCTGTGAATTGTTTGACAACACTTTTCAACCGTGCATCTTTTTACGACCTTTTGTCTACGAACATATTGGATCAAATATAGGATCATTAGAAGCATCATCATCATCATCGCGCAATTTTATAGCATCCCTGGCCTTGATAACAGTTTTCACATTGTCGTCCGATTTTATTTTAACACATTCAGTAGGGATTTTGGCCACAAATTTTTTCTCACGATATAACATTTCATCAACATATATAGTGAATTCCCAAGACGATGAAGCATCTAACACAAAACTCAGAAATCGTTTCGCTGAATTATTGAATCGATTGGTTTGTGTCTCGACATAATCTGTGACCGAGGGGAGAACGTACAGGGCGACACCGCTGGTTTTATTAGCAGCTTAAGTCCATCACTTGTGTATCAATTTTTAAGGAATCTGAACCAAGTTCTTTGAAGTTAGTAACATGAGAATGTGACGACATATGGTATCAGAATGGTCAAACATTTTGCAATTAGAATTTGCCATCCCGATATCTATATATTGCATAACTGTGAAATACCTACGATGAAATTCAGGAACCATCACTGAAGGGATTTAAATACGCATGCTATTCATATTTACACATAATTAGGAGAATCAAAGACATACGTCTTGAAGTGTGATTTTGATGCGAAAAACCTCCTGCCGTTCCTTTAACCCAACAACGTCTTCGAACTACGATCGATAACGAAATACTAATTTACGGTACATAACAATTAGGGTTTGGTCTGTGTATTAGGATCGGCTCTGTATATTTGACCAACTGAATGATGTTGCGCATACTGTCAGGAATAAGCATGTGAATGATATTCCTATTTACATATGATTTGATTATGATATATATGAATGAATATGCAAGTATGCTTGCATTAAGAAAAGCTATAAAGTCCTTTGATAGATAATAGAAACATATGTACAAGGACTTAGAATGAATTGATCAAATGTGTTAGGTTGATCCTATATAAGCAAAACAGTTTTGTAAAGTCCTTAAAAAGAAATGATGTACAAGGACTATAAATATAGAAAAATCAAGCATATTAGGTTGATCTTATGATGTAATAGATAGGCTTGTCTGATCGTCGAGAACTGCACCAAAAATCGTAGTCTGCCAGGAGAGTCAAGGAAAACATGAGAGCTATCGAGGCAGAATCGTAGTCTGTAAGATAGTAGAACTCAGAGTTCGTAGACTGCCAGGAGAGACGAGAAAGAATCATATTGTGTCGAGTAGAGCTTCCTCGGAGCCGTAGTCTGCTGAGGAAGTCATGTTCAGAATCGTAGAGACAGTCTGCCTACGAGCCGTCCGAGCATCTGCCAAAGCCAAGTCAAGAATCGTAGACTACACTCAGAGTCGTAGAGTCTACTGATCATATCAGAGGCAGAGATCGTAGTCGAGCAAGATCAGATGAAGACAACAAACACAAGTCAGAAATCGTAGAGTGTCAAGATCTGATCTCGGAGTCGTAGTGTCTAAACAGCCGAAGCTGAATCGTAGAGTGTAGAACTAAGACTTCAATAGATGTGCTCACAACGCCAAGGCAGAATCGTAGAGCAAATACGATTCTCAACAAATGAGCACTCTCAGAATATCCAAAGGAATGAAGCCTCTGGTTGATACTGCAAAGATACATCCCACCTGAAGGAAACTAGAGAACACTCAACGAATGACATGCAAGCTAACAGAAGATCTAAGAATCAACCCAATCAGCATCCAAATTGAGTTGTGAAGCCATTCAAGATGAAGACTTTCACAAGTTGATCATAAGAAGACTTCAGTAGCCGATTAAGGAAAGTTAGCTGGTGCAGTAGCTGTCAAGTGGTAAGATGACAACAATCTTGGAAGTAACCAGGATCGTAGTGTTTTCCAAACAAAGAAAGAACTGATGGAGTGTACACAGAAATACTGGTCAGCTTCTGAAGAACAAGACTAAAGTGATTAAGCATTGGGTCAGTCTATTGATGATAAGTGAACGAGAGATCACAAGGAGAAAGCGAGCTGGACACGCCACAAATCTGAAGTGTCTTGCTATTCAGAAGGGGCCAGAGCAAGGAGTCAAGCCATCAGTATCTGAGAGCAGTTAAAGCAAACAAGAAGTATTGAAGCACTGCACAATAGAAGGAAGAGGTGTTCTACACTGAAGATCAATGAACACTCTTCAATGATCTTAGTGTTAACTTTACATATCAATGAGCAACAGTCCACAAGACACTAGGATCAGGTCCAAGAAGACATGCATCAGAATCATAGAGTTTGAACAGCTGAAGATTGAAGCATTGGCAACGGTTTAATCTGAAGATTGATATTCGAATAGAGCTTATTGAGAGCATCGATGCAAAAGGACAATCTCTGATCAAGAAATCAGAAGGGGTAAATAAAGTAAACTCCCTGCCCGAGACATCAAAGTGACATCTCTGACGGGTTAGGTGAAACAGTAGACTGTAGTGTCAGAAAGTCAGAAAAGGGGATGTCATGTCACATCTGCAGTCTACACTAAATAACTCGAGATCTGCGAAACAATTCAAAAAATGCTCAACGATTACTTTCCAACGGGAAGATTGGGAACAAGTATAAATCAACAGAGCTTTAAAGTTCAAAAGTTGCTGATGATTGCTATGTTGCAGAATCGTTGAGTTGTTGAATGCTATTGTTGACTCTACGAGTTCCATGAAAGATTAACAGATCAAGTCTCAGTGACAGAGACTACATAGGTGGAAGTGAAATAGCTTTGTAGAAGGACTTAAATAGACTAAAGCTTCACTCAATAAAGATGAGAATGCCACTGAAGATGGTAACTAAGCTGAAAGCCGAGAAGGACAAAAAGATAGCATTCATAAGAGTGGCAGAGCACAAAGAAGATCCAGAGAGCCACTCTACGAATCACCATGAACCTAAAAATGAAACTGAACAAGTGTAGAACCATGTCTGCCAAACATTAAAGAAGGGTTCAGGGATTGCCAAGTGCCAGACAAAGTCTACCAAAAGCTCATAGACTTAGCAAATCTAGATGGTGATGGTGCACAACTGACATCAGATAAAGATAAGTAAAAAAGAGTGAAGATCAGCTGCACCAGAGAAGAAGTGGTCCAGACTCGAAGTAGAAAGTAAAGAGGACCAAACCAAGCTGCTAAGTACAAAAGATGTTCAAGCTTAAAGACATCTTAGCAGCTCAGCACCACCAACAACAACAACTATAACAACAAAAAGCCAAGGCTTGAGGGGTCCTTGTCCGGAGGGACTAAACGAAGTTCCAAGCCTGCTGGGCTTGAAGAGTTTCTAGGGAACTAGAGGAGTTTCAAGGCTGCTGGCCTTGAAGAGTTCTTAGTGAACTGAAGTCCTAAGGCTGCTGGCCTTGAAGGAATCTTAGTGATTCAAGGTGCTGCCCTTCCTTAGTGGAAATCCTACTAGTTGAAAGCAGAATAGTGGATTAGGAGCTTGAGTCTCTGAACCACTTAAAATCCCTTGTGTCATTTACTTTATGTCATTTATATTATGTACCTTACTACTATAACTGCTATGTTTGTATTAACTACTTATAACTTAACTAACTCTAAGAACAATGTATATATGATTATGAATATATCAATGAAGGGGATCTTTTACTTATTTCGCTGTTCTTGAAAAGATTCTTATGTTTGTCATATGCTAATTTATTAGCAATACAAAATAAAAAGAAAAAGTATTTAAAAATTAAAAGGATCTATTCAACCCCCTTTTCTAGATCTATTGTGTACCTACTAGGAACTAACACATACATTGATCGATTGAGGACGAATGGGTATTTAATACGGAAGTATTTAAACAACTTCCTCACTTTCTCCCCACGATCAGCCAATCCTATGTTCTCTACTAACCTTGTCAATTAGAGAACGGTTAATTAACCCAAATGGGTCGGACTCTCAATGGGAGCCCCAATTGAATATCCATAATCCAACATCTCCCACTCGCCCATGGCGTGGATGATGTAATCCTCATATCTGCCAAAACCAGCTCAAACCAAAATATATAAACCTCTAACTGCTGAACCGTGCGACCGCTGAGTTCACCTGCAATGCGGGAGCTCTATATCAAACCTGTTAGGGCTAACATAGAGATATCTACCCTTTCAATGAAATAATATGGGAGCTCTCACGTCGAACTCAATTAGTTCATGTAGAGGCTACAACCCACAAACTCAGAGTACCCCATACACATTTGAATTTTTACTAGGTTAAGTATCTCTAACCCCTCAGAGAGCCTTTGTTAACCACCTTTGTGGCCAAGTCCATTTCGTATCTCAATCATTACTATATCGCTATTAAAGCGCTATAGTTGTCGACAATAAATGTAGAACGAGGTGAAATCAAATTATTTTCCTTTTGCCCTAATACTACTAAAAAAATAAATCAAATGCTTTTAAAGATTATGTCCTTATAGTCTCATCAATCCTTAACTTAGGAATCGAAATCAAAGTGGAAACATTAATCCATGTCTTTGCAGTATAGTCAAAGATCACAAAGAGCACTTGACGTAGGAACAACACTTGTCCTACAAGACTCACACGGTGAGGAAGCAAGGACAGGGAATATTCGTAAGATGGTACAATCATTGGTGGACCCCACAATGGAAGGATTATCATAGTTAGAAAACGACAGAAATATTTTTTTATAAAAATAACGGCGAAAGTTTTACCGTTAAACTGTTGAACTACCCGGTGGTAAAAGTACAGTAATACACGTGGTTGCATAGTAGCACACGATATTGATTATTGATGCTTACGTACGAAGTCTCTCAGTTATACTCAATTATTGCTATAGTAATTACTGCATAATATCTCTCATATTATTGATTCAATTATTGTCACAGTATCATCTGCATAATATTTTATATTATTAAATCAATAATTGAGATGACAAAGTTATTCATATTATTATTTGTATTATTGACGATGTCTAGAAAGTTCTACCGAGGAAAGAGGTTTGGTCACCTAATTACGCACCAATATGGAGAAATCCTTATCGGAAAGTCCCCTCTTTCCTGGGAATGATCTGATTGTTAAATATTGTGAGTTATAATATTAATGGTGAATAAGTTCGTGTTGATTAAAGATGAAATTGATATTTCAATTGTGTTGGGATTATTAGTATTAGTGGAAATTGATATTTATTTCGATAATGATTGATTTCTGGATATTAAATTAACCAATCGGGTAATTAATCAGATAAATGAACAATTAATTGCTATTAATTCACATGCTTATTACTATTTGTTCACATGTATGTACTATTAAGGGAGGTGGTGCAAGATTGATAATACTTGCACGTCTAAATTAAAAATAGAGGTATAGATGAAGGTACTATACTGTAACTATTTTTTTCACATGTATAGAACTATTGATTCACATGACTGAACTATTAATTCACATGTTGTACTATTAGGGGAGGTGGTGCAAGTTTGATAATACTTGTAGGACTAAATTAAAAATGGAAGAAAAGATGAAGGTATTATATTGTAATATTTTGAGCCCCAAAACGTGCAATTATCTAAACTATATTTTTCTATAAATAGAAGCTCATTCTTCTTTCATTTTCACCAATTCACTAAGACTCACATGAGCAATTATAGAGAGAGAAGCTATAGAGAGAGAAGCTATAGAGAGAAAGAAGAAGAGAAGTCTGCTACTTCACTATTCCAGTATCTAGTCTTTTTCTGAGGTAAGGGGTATTATTTCTTTAGTTTTCGTAAGGGATATTATTTTTGTTCAGTATTCATAAGGAATAATATTTTCTTCCATACTCTGTAGTATGTGAGTAATATTATTTCGTCTCATATTTCTGAATATACCCTCATTCTGTTAAAGTATTGCTTCTATACTCCGCGAAATTAATAGAATATCCTTGATATTTGCGCTTCATCCAATATATTTTTATGAAAATATTATTATGAGCTTTCTTGATAATTATTGATCTTTTCATTCCAGAATACTATTCATGAGTTACTATTTATGGGTTACTATTCACCCAATTACTATTTACTCAAATATTATTTACTCGGGTATTCGGGGCACTTTTCATGCCGCAGTACTATTCATGAGTTACTATTCACAGGTTACTATTCACCCAATTACTATTCACTCGAATATTATTTACTCAGGTATTTGGGGGACTTTTTATGCCGGGGTACTATTCACATGGTACTGTCCACTGAGTACTATTCACCCAAAAAATATTTTTCTTTTCTGTCCAAATTATTTTTGATACATGAATATTAATCTTGAATTTTACTCCACAAAGCAGTATCATATTGACAATTTGGATATTTTTAAACTCTGGATAAATTTAAAGTCTTTAATATTTATCTTTGATTTCGTTTGATTAATGATTATATCATTGTCATCATTCTCATGTTTATATTGTGATGAAAGTCATCTTTGGCTTACGTACATAGATGGACTGTTGATTGGTATGATTATGACCAAGGATCATTCGGTATAATCATGACCCATAATGTTACAAATGATATGGTAAAAGTCCTCATTGACCCGTAATGCATTGATGGACATATGTTGGTATGATCATTACCATGCGTTCTCTTCGGCCAAGGGTGCAAAGATGAATTATTATTTCGCATGATCATGACCATTAGTGAAAACACGAATATCCTTGACCCGTAGTGCATGAATAATTCGTGGTCATGATACTAATGAATATCCTTGACCGTAGTGCATGGATGATTCGGTGATGTGGATTATTTATTAAGTTGAGTCTTAGCAATAAAATATTGATAATAAACTTTTAATTCATAGAAGATAGTAGATATCATGCTCTATTTGATTCTTCTAAAATACAGTTATATGTCTTTGGCCTGTAGTGCAAAGATGAATTTATTAGTATGATTATGAATAGGAACTGTGATTTGGTATAACCATGATCTTTAATGTTTCAAGTAGAGATAGGTGATGAAAATTATCCTCATCCTGGGTGCGAAAAGGAATTTAGAATCACAATTACGATTATGAGTTATTCACATGATTGTGAACAGGAACTGTTGATTGATGTTACATGGATAAAACATTGTTGGTGGACTTTAACGTGGAGAAAATAATAGACTTTATGATCTATTTAACTCTTCTAATGGATTGCTCGTTCCGCTGCCACTATGGTTGAAAAGTTTTATCATATACCATATGTTCTAAATCTCCGATTTATTACTGATGAAGGCTATTGATAATTTAATTATCTTTAGTCATGATATTATTTACTGGGCTAGTTGTGCTCACCCTTTTGCTTTCATTGTTCTCCTCAGAAAATGAGAATATAGCTGGGACGAGTCGGGGAATGGAGTGATGGTCTATGATAAGTGGCTATAGTAGTCCTCACTATTCTATGAAATAGTGTGATAATAATTGTAATAAGGAATCTATTGAGTGTGGATATTGTCTAGAAGACGATATTCGTGTTAAAACTCTTAGATATGTTTTGTCGTATTTTACACGATAGTTGTATAAAAGAAGTTTGTAGTTGTATTATGTACCATGTATTTGGCGACCCAAGATGGGTGATGTATACCTATTTTGGGGGTGTTACAGCTAAGCACATGTAACTCGCTCATAACATGCTATTCTATAGCCTTATTGTGCGAACATTAGAACATTTCAAATTTCTCGCTTATCTAAGCGCCATATTTGAAACTTCGCATCCAATTATCATGTTATGACAGAAAATCTCATCTACATGTGAATATTTCCTATGGTTATGCCATACGGATCTTAGTTCAATCACTTCATAAACGCTTAACTCGAATTTTGTTTTTTGATTGCTGGCTTTCCAAGCGCCAAACCTAAAATTTCGTATCTGACTATCAATACAGGTTAATATAGATGGTAGGACATACTATATTTGGTCAATCCAAGTTAACCTCATCTTGGCTCATGCCAAGGCAACATCATGTTCATTTTGCTCGCTATTAAGCGCTAATTGATTGCTATCAAAAGCATCAACAGCTCGCTACTCAAAATGCCAATAAATGAACTATCTTTACCTTGCTAACTTTTTAAAGCGCTAATGGTGATTGCTCGTGTGAGTGAGCCAATCAACTTGTTGACATATATTTAGTGTGTGCATATCCAATATGTATAATAAAATGTGTGAATATCTAAAATTTATCATATAGGCTAAAATAACCAAACATAACTACACAAATGGAAATAAATGAATTTCACGTAAATGATAAATATCTCAAAATAACAATGAATATCTCTAATACAAGCCAAATAATGAGCGATATACAAGGAAATAATAGAAAGTACATCAAATCCTATGAAGCCCTAATGAACTAACATGCCTACAAAAAATATCTTTAGGAATTATCTTCGTCAAAGGATCAGCTACCATAAGACCGGTGGGCATGTAATCCGATATCACCTTATTATTTATTATGATATCTTTGATGAAGTTTATCCTCAAGTCGATGTGCTTCGTCTTGCCATGATACTTGGGGTCCTTAGTGTAATCTAGGGCTGCCGTGCTATCACAGTAAACAGTCACAGGATCTGAAGCATGAAAGACGACACTAAGATCCTCAAAGAATCTCCTCAGCTATATGGCTTCCTGAACAGTTGACATACAAGCCACAAACTCCGACTCCATCATAGAAAGAGCAACACAAGTCTGTTTCTTACTACACCAAGTGATGACACCACCATATATCAAGAATGTATATCCTAAGGCCGACTTGCGCATTCCTTGTTTACCTCCCCAACTAGCATCGGAGTAACCAATTAATCACATGTTTGGTCCTCCATAGCATAACATGTAGTCTAAAGTACCTTTCAAATATCGCAAGATCCTATTGATTGCCTTTCAATGAGCAATCCCAGGGTTTGACTGATACCGACTGAGATAACCGATCGCATATGCTATATCAGGCTGAGTACACACAATTACATAAATTAGCTTTCCTATAGCATTGGTATACGGATAATGGGACATCTTCTTAATTTCCTCGGGAGAATTAGGGAATTATTCGGGTCCAATGACGTCGCCTTTAGCGATAGGAATGTCTATGAGTTTGCAGTTGTTCATCCAGAATTGCTCAAGAACCTTTTTAAGGTAAATCTCTTGTGACAAACCAAGAAGTTTTCTTGAGCGATCTCTGTAGATCTTAACTCCAAGAACATAAGTTGCTTCCCCCATGTCATTCATCTCAAAGTTAGAGGACAACCACCCTTTGGTGGCGACAATCATCTCCTTATCGTTCCCAGCTAGAAGGATGTCATCGACATACATAGATAAGATAAGGAATTTATCTTTGGACCGTTTGATATATACACAATGGTCTTCCTCGATCATCGTAAACCCATCACTAATGACGGTTTAATGGAATCTTAGATACCATTGTCCAAATGCCTATTTCAAACCATAGATAGAACGTTTGAGCTTGCATACTTTGCGCTCTTGTCCTTCCATGATGAGACCCTCTGGCTAATCCATGTATATCTCCTTGGCTAAATCTCCATTGAGAAAAGTTGTCTTAACGTCCATTTGGTATAACTCTAAATCTAAATGTGCGACAATCGCTAGGATGAGGCGAATTGAGGCAAACCTCACAACTGGTGAGAAGGTTTCCTTGTAATCAATTCCCTCTTGTTGGGTGTAACCCTTGGCTACAAGACGAGATTTTTACTTTTCAATAGAACCATCAGCCATGCGTTTGACTTTAAGAACCCACTTGTTCCTAATAGCCTTTTACCCTTGTGGAAGGTCAACCAAGTCCCATACTTGATTAGTCCTCATAGACTCCATCTCTTCTTCCATTGCAATCATCCACTTATCTCTCATAGTAGATGATAGAGCATCTCGATAAGATCAAGGTTCCTCATCGTCTTGCGCATTAGCTACAAAGGCATTCTCCTCAATCTCAAAAAGATGATGCGGAATGTTACCCCTTTGACTTCTACGCATTTGAGGAACATGAGACTCTTCATTTGATGGATGAGAACTGCTCGAAGGCATGTCACTCCCAATTTCTATAGGAGCCTGAGGAATAACCTCTTCGGCTTCAACTGTATGAGTTGGGGTCCCTAAATCTTCCTCCATCTCATAAAGGTTCATCTCCTTGCTCACATCACCTCTGTTAGGGAAATCCATCTCAAGGAAATCCGCATATCATGACTCTATCTCAGATATAGTCCCATCAGGCTGCTCTTCTACAAACATATAGCCTTTGGAGTGTTCAGAATATCTTACAAAAATACACTTCTTACCCCTCGGGCCCAACATCCTGTGCTGATGAGAAGTGTTGTGCACGTAAGCTGCCAATCCCCAAGGCTGTATTTCGCCCAATTCGAGCTTTATGTCGGTCCACATTTCATATGGGGTGGACTGGACTGATTTTGAAGGCACACGGTTAAGTATGTATGTCGCAGTCAATAATGTATCACTCTAATAGGAGATATGCAAATTTGCATGCGCCATCGTAGACCTAACCATGTATAATAATGTTCCGTTCCTCCTCCCCACCACACCGTTTTGTTGCGGAGTTCTAGGGATTTTCAATTGCCTGATTATCCCCTTTTCCTCACAAAGTTCTTTAAATTGATCGGACAGATACTCGCAGACTCGGTCAATTTGAAGTGTCTTAACACTTTTATCTAACTGATTCTCGACCTCAATCAAATAACGTCTAAAGTAATCTAATGCCCCAGACTTCCGAGAGATCAAGAGAGTGTACCCGAAGCGCGTATAGTCATTTATCATTGTGAGAAAATAGGAACATCCATGCCTTTTTTCACATTCATAGGGCCACATATATATCTGAGTGAATAAGTTGCAATGGTGTTTCTGCCCTAGTGGCTTTACTGAATGGTTTTCTAGTTGATTTTCCTGCCAAAAAATGTTCACATGTAGGTAGATTGACCTTAGCGAGTGGGCCTAAAAGACCTACTCGAGCTAACCTAGCCATTCTATCTTGTCCAATATTGCCTAATCTAGCATATCATTGAATTGAACCATCATGATCATTTTTAACAAGTAAGGAATAATAATCACTATTATTATTGCTAGAATCAATAGTATCCAAAATCATAAAACCATTCATCATAAAACCATATCCAAAAACATTCATCCCATACAAAATTATTACAGAATTATTCTCAAAACTAACAGAATAGCCTAAACGAAGTACTGATAAAATAGAAAATAAATTTTGCCGGACATCCGGCGCATAAAGTACATCATAAAGGATCAATGCTGAGCATCCTTGCATTTCCAGTCTGTAAGTGCCAATGCCTAGCATGTCCACACTGGAATCATTCCCCATGTATACTTTTCTACCAGCCGGAACTCGACGGTATTCCACGTATCCACTTCGATCTCTAGTTATGTGGTCTGTTTCTCTGGAGTCTACAATCCACATATGAAGAGAATGAGCAACACAAATAGTACTTGATACTAAGCACATAGATAGATTAAGACTAGGAATTACCTTTTTCGGCTCAGTGCTTTCACGGGCGAAGTGTCCCGCCTTGTTACAGTTGTAGCATGTCATCTTGGTTTTGTCCTTTTTACTAGAACCTCGTTTGCCTCTCTTACGCTTGACAACACCCCCACTCGCAGCTTAGGCGCAGTAGGATGAGTAGGTTTCTTCCCCTTCTTAGGCTTGAACCCTCTATAAGAGTTTGATTCAGTCACATATGCCCTAGAGGTCTTAACAACATCAAGGCGCTCAGCCTCGAGCTCCAAGTGACGACGAATGTCATCAAAGGTCTTGATATTCTCGTTATGAGTCATGTTGACCCGCATATGTTCCTAATTATCGGGAAGGGAGCGAACCACCACTAAAATTTGTTGTTCGTCTGACAATCGAATACCTTCGGATTTCAACTCCCGAATCATATTAGCCATGATTCGAAGGTGTTGTTTCGTAGTGTGGTTATCTTTCTTTTTGTAACCATCGAACTTTATGGCTAATTCCCTCATCCTTGTCAACGAGGTGCCACCAAACTTAATTTTGAGAGCCGCCCACATATCGTGTGTAGTAGAGTATTGTTCATACTCAAACAAAAAGTCATTATTTATGTAGCTCAACAACATTATGCGAGAGATACAATCTTTTTTGCGCCAACTTTCGAAGGTAGCAACCTTGATCGGATCCTTTGTATTTTCACCCCCTGGTTTAGCCATTTTGGAAAGTAGGGTTTCTTCAACCTCTTGCTCCTCCAAAACCATCCTGACTTTCTGGTGCCACACGTCATAATTATCTCCGTCTAATTTGTTTCCTTGGTTAAGGTCTGCGATAATGTGTTTTGAAGTCATTTTCTTGTTTGATTTAAATATGAGGATTTATTAGAGATATTCAATGTTCACCACAGTCTATAAGATATCTTTGCTGCATGAACCAAATTAACATAAAAATAATGAGACATAAATATAGAAGGGAGACTTGGCTAAGCTTAGGAATCACAATCCACATAAATGTCTAATTATTTAAATTTAAATTTTCAGGGCACAAGACATATAATTTAGAGAATAATTTTATTAAATTACTACAACCTAAATCATTCCCACTAGGAATAGGGGTATATATGTAATTATAGTATAGTAATTTAATTCCAAGTACTAACAATTAATATATCAAAAAATTTAACGAATGGAATTAAATAATAGGCATTATTAGTCGATTAATATACCAAGTATGCTATAAAACATTAAAATGCATCGAAAAAAATTCTCAACAGTATATTAACATCGAATAAATATCACTGTAATTTTCTAGAATTTATTTTGGTAATTTTGCTAATTATCACAATTAATTAATCATGCATAAAAAGATGGAAATTAACCAAAGATATCCAAATCTGTTAATTTCTTCCAAAGTTTTTTTATAACAGTAGTTCATCATCATTAAAAGGTTACTGTAATTTTTTTTGGAATTTTCTGATAATCAAGCCAATTAACATGATTAATAAACTATCGCATAATTAACTGGAAATTATCCAAAACTATCCAATACAATTATTTTCTCTCTTAAAAATTCATAAACGTAACTTAGCATCATAATATAGTCACTGAAAATTTCCTAGAATTTTTATGATAAATTTGCTAATTTTCATAATTAATAAGCCATTACACAATTAATTAGAAATTAACCGAAATTATCATAAACATATATTTTTCTCTGGAAAAATTACAACGGTAATTTATCATCATAATATAGTCACTGAAAGGTTTCTAGAATTTTCATGATATATTTGCTAATTTTCATAATTAATAATATATTAATTAATAGGTAGAAATTTAAACAAAAATATCCAAAATAATCAATATTTCCAAATTCCAGTATAATAATTAATTATATGCCAATAATTAATTTCTATTAATTTTTTAGAATTTAATAGTCACTGTTACTATTTTTAAATTAATTTCCATGCTAAAAACAATTAATAAATCATTTTCTAGAAATTAAATATAAAAATTTGTTAAAGCGGGTTAGAACCGCGGGTCAGGAGCGCGGATCGGGTTGTGGGTCGTCTTCAACCTCCAGCCACCAAAATTTATAGAAATGCCATTATGCGACTAAAATTTTGAGAAGCCATATCTTACTCTATATAACTCCGATATAGGCCCATAATATATCGTTGGAAAGCTTACAACGATTTGTACGCATACATATAAAAATCAAACGAATTGGACAACCACAGAAAAAGTTATGGTTGTTCAAAGAAGGCAGTTTGCAAACTAGGGTTTCAAATTGATTATCCAATTAAACCCAAATTATGCAGATCATATACACTGTGTTTAGGCTACAATATACTGCAATATTATCCCCTAATATTTAGTGTTTCTAAGATTACCATTAATGATGTTTTCAAGCTTTTTAAACATACAATCATAACATAAAGTGTAAATATTCCATACATAGTATACATGAGATTGTTAAATCTTGCTTTGATATCAATGAAGGGATTTAAATATGCATGTTATTCATATTTACACACAATTAGGACAATCAAAGGCATACCTCTTGAAGCATGATTAATCATTTGATGCGAAAAACCTCATGCCATTCTTTTAACCCAACAACGTCTCCGAACTACGATCGAGAACGGAGCACTAATTCACGGTACGTAAAAATTAGGGTTTGGTCTGTGTATTGGGATTGGCTCTGTATATTTGGCCAACTGAATGAGATTGCACATACATTGATCGACAGAGGATGAATGAGTATTCAATACAGAAGTGGTTAAACCATTTCCCCACTTTCTCCCCATGATCAGTCAATCCCATGTTCAACCCCGCGTCCTCTACTGACCTTGTCAATTAGAGAATAGTTAATTAACCCAAATGGGTCAGACCCTCCATGGGCGCCCCAATTGGATATCCATAATCCAACAATTTTAACACCAAGTAGTTATTTGAATCAGAAGTTGACAACTCATGCACCTTTTTAGAAGTTAACTTATGCGATTTTGTGTTCAATTTGAAAATGCCGGAACATTTCTTTTGTATATATTTTAGCTGCATGCATCTTTAACGGATCTCCAATGACATGATTGACTATGATATAATCATCTTGTTTCTCTCTGATGTACTATTTCTCAATAGCTTTATGGGGCTTTAAAACAAAATCTCTAATCCCCGTGAAAGTATTGATAAATTCGTCAAAAAAACTATTCATACTTTCATTCCTAGAAGTAGTAGTCATTCCCAGAAGTAGTAGTCATTCCCATTGCTATTTTTTTAATAAACCCCAATCCATTTGTCTTTTAATTCATACAGAGATTTTAACCATTCGTGATTATGTAGACCGTAGTTTTCAAGCAACAAATTACATTTGTCCTCAAATTCTTGAATAGTCAAACACTTAAAGACGCAGTAGTTAAAATCTGACTTAAAAGTCAGATGTGAGGAATAGATATGACCAAGTTTTTTAGGATATTTTTTTGCTAATGTGCCAGGTACACGATGCATGGTGTGTATTAGGAAAAACCCTAACAATCACATTTGACATATCCCGATATTGATCAGTGAAATGTCCAAAATTCATTATTTCAAGTCGCTGCTCAAACAATTATACAAATGTATCATTAGCCACATCGCTCAAGAGTGCACACCCAAATAGTACAGAATGGTAATAATTATTTATACCCGTGAAAGGAGAAAATTGCAGAAATATTTGTTTGATAGGTGTGTGGTATCAAAAGTAACAACGTCACCAAAATTTTGATAAACAAGTATTAACCGATAATCAACTCATATAATACGTCATATACGATTATCCACGCCTGATTTGACATTAAAATAAAATTTGTTCGGGTTCTCACGTTGTAACTTTATCAAGTAATCTATTGCAACCCATGCATCATTCGAATCGATACTATCACATCTAATATCTCTAACTATATTTCACACATCCGTTTCAAAGAACCCAACATTGCTCATACCTCCTTCTAATGAGCTCAGAACATTCATCATCTTAATTGGACCAATCTCAACATTATTAAGGGTTTCAATTAAATCCTTAGCAACTCCTGAAATATTGTTGTGTTTGAATCTGTGAAACTTTACTTGGGGACACAAATTTATGATTGTGATTCAGTTTAAGAGCAGACACCAACCATTTATCTTTACCCCTATCATTCACAATATAAAATTTTGCTCTACATTCTGTTCTATCAATAAAGTCCCTCCTCTGTTTTCCCTTAACCACATTATTATCTTCATCATCAGTGATAATCTCATTTTTCTTAACAATCATATATCCAACTTTACGACACTGATACAATCTAGAACAAAAATCTTCAGATCTCACATGTTTTCTGTTAATTTTTATTCTTACTTTAAATCCAACACGTTTCACATATTTTCTATAAAAAAATTCAGCATCTTTCAACGTATCAAATATTTGACTAACATAAAGAATGATATCCTCAATTAAAGCAATTTCAACATTATTATTATGTAATTTGTCCTCAATACTTGATATTAAATGAAATGATTCTTTAGCAAACAAATCCATGGTAAAACAAATGAATCATTTGTAAAAATTAAATTTTATATTATTAATTCTTGGTGATGTTTGTCTACAGGTATACTTGCTTGTTAGTAGACTATGCACTCTTAAGTTTATTAAACCCTTTAATGATGAAAGAGAATAACATAAGTCGTTTACAATTAGGTTTTTATTAGTCAGGATCCGCAGTTTAGTTCTGCGGACACATGTTTTTATTATAAAGGACACCGTTTTGATATTATACTAGAGTCCGCAGTATTAAATCGTGGATTAAGATTTTGGACGAGAAACGTTCAACTTAAAGCTATTAGTCTTCCATTTTTTCTGGGTATTCTTGTAGTACATTCATCTTATCTAGGATGATGATAAGAATACCCAATAACCAATGGAAAACTTAATATCTTTAAATTGAACTATACTCGTCCTAGATCGGTATTGTAAAAATGAGATGAGCTCTAAAAATATAAATATAACTTATTAAAACTAAAAATCATCTATTTCTCTTGCATATTCTTGTTAGTTGTTACATATTCAAGTAATCTGGCATGATGAGAAACATACGTGGCTAAACAAATGGAAGGATGGATATATACCAATAGGGTGAAGTGTGTTCAATATATCTTTCCAATTGTTAGCCATGAATGTAAGACCCCGAATTTTATGAAATGAAAGTATTCAATTTTCTTATAATTATTATTTTATTGATAAAGGGTTAAAGTTAAGGGTGATATGTGAAATTTTTTTGCAAAGTATGCAAGTTGTTATAAAATATTCGTTTGGTCGGGGAATATTCTTTTTGTCGGGGAATATCCGTACGACGGCACAATCATTGGTGGACCCCACAACGGAAGTATTATCGTAGTAAAAAAATTGACAGAATTATCTTTTTATAAAAATAACGGCGAAAGTGTTACCGTTAAAAACTGTTGAACTATCCGGTAGTAAAAGTACAGTGATATGCGTGGTTGCATAGTAGCACACGGTATTGATTATTGATGTTTACGTAAGAAGTCACTCAGTTATACTCAATTATTTCTACAGTAATTGCTGCATCATATTTCTCATGTTATTGATTCAATTATTGTCACAGTATCATCTGCATAATATGATATATTATTAAATCAATAATTGAGATGACAAAGTTATTCATATTATTAAATTGCAATATTTACAATGTCTAGAAGTTCTGTCAAGGAGAGGTTTGGTCACCTAATTGCGCGCTAATAGGGAGAAATCTTTATTGGAAAGCCCCCTCTTTCCTGGGAACGACCTGGTTGTTAAATATTGTGGGTTATAATATTAATGATGAATGTTATTAAAAATTGAAGTTGAGTTCGAAGTTGAATTTGGAGACGCGAACGAGATATTTGAGTCCAGAATGATGAAATTAGTAGAAATAGACTATAAACACAAAATTTACTGGGGTTGACTTTTTGGTTAAAAAGTCAACAGTTGACTTTTTCGAAAAAAGTCAAATTTCAAAATTTCAAAAATGAATTTTTTGAGAAAAATATTTCCATTGTGTTGGGATTGTTAGTGTTAGTGAAAATCGAAATTTATTTCGATAATAATTGATGTCTGGAGGTTATATTGACCAATCGGGTAATTAATCAAAATAATGAGCAATTAATTGATATTAATTCACATGATTATAACTACTTGTTTACATGTGTGTACTATTGATTCACATTCATTTACTATTAGGGGAGTTGGTGCAAGATTGATAATACTTGCATGACTAAGTTAAAAATAGAGGTACAAATAGAGGTACTATACTGTAATTCGTATTTTCACATGATTATAACTATTGATTCACATGATTGAACTATTGATTCACATTATTTACTATTAGGGGAGGTGGTGCAAGTTTGATAATACTTGTAGGAATAAATTAAAAATAAAAGAAAAGTTGAAGGTATTGTACTGTAATATTTCGAGCCCCAAAATGTGCAATTATCAAAACTATATTTTTCTATAAATAGAATCTCATTCTTCCTTCATTTCTCACCAATTCACTAAAGCTTTAGAGCAATTATTATAGAGAGAAATTATAGAGAGAAAAAAGAAGAGAAGTCTGCTACCTCTCTACTCCAGTATCCGATTTCTTTCTAAGGTAAGGGGTATTATTTCTTTCATATTCATGAAGAGAGCTATTGTTATTCCATTCCTCATTATTATGTTAGAATAACCTGTCTATGCGAAGTACTGCATACATGGTGAAATTCTTCTATTATTCTCTTAGAATATCCCGTCTGTGCGGATTACGCATGAACTGATTCCGTTCTTTATTATTATGTTGGAATATCCTATCTATGCTGATTACGCATGACCTGGTTCCATTATTTATTATTCTGTTGGAATAACCTGTCTGTGCGGTCTATCACATGCCTGGTGAATTCTGTTGTTATTCCATTCTTTATTATTCTGTTAGAATATACTGTCTGTGCGGATTTTGCATGACCTGGATCCATTCTTTATTATTCTATTGGGAATAACCTGTCTGTGCGGTCTATCGCATGCATGATGAATTCTTTTATTATTCCATTCTTTATTATTCTGTTGGAATAACCTGTCTATGTGGATTACCACATGCATGGTGAATGATCCTTTGTATTCATTCCTTATTAAATTGTGGAAATGATCTGTCTACATGGATTACCACATGGCGGACAAAAATCTATTTGCAGTTTCATATATTCTATTATACTCAGTTGGTTAAAGTTTTGGCTTCTATATTCCATGAAATTAGTAGAATATCCTGGATATTTGCGCTTCATCAATTATCTTTTCATGAAAATATTCTTCTGAGCATTCTTGAATTTTACTCCACAAAGAAGTATCATGTTGACAATTTGGACGTTTTTGAGTTCAAGATAAATTAACTTATAAATCATTAAAATTTAGTCTTGAACTTGTTTTATTGAATTAGTATGTCATTGTCATCATCCTCATGTTTATATTATGTTGAAAGTCATCTGTGGCCTGTAGTGCATAAATGGACTTGGTATGATTATGATCAGGGATTATTCGGTATAGTCATGACCGTAATGTTACAAACGATGTGGTAAAAGTTCTCATTGGCCCGTAGTGCATTGATGGACAGTTATTGGCATGATCATGACCATTGATGAAAACACGAATATCCTTGGCCCATAGTGCATGGATAATTTGTGGTTGTGATACTAATGAATATCATTGGCTGTAGTGCAGGGATGATATGGATTATTTATTGAACCGAGTCTCAGCGATAAAAGTGATGAAAAACCTTTTAAATCATAGAAGATAGTAGATTTTATTCTCTACTTAACACTTCTAATGGATTTCTTGTTCCGCTATAGTTAAACTTGATGTTTGTTATATTATATCAGTTTAACACTGTTGAAGGCTAACGATAATTTATTCTGCATTATCTTAGTCATAATATTTCTTACTGGGCTAGTTGAGCTCACCCTTTTGCTTTCATTGTTCTCTTCAGGAAATAAGAACGTAGCAGGGACTAGTCGAAAACGGAGTGACGGTCCAGATGATAGCATTAGTAGTCCTCACTATTCTGTGAAATAGTGTAAAAATAAATGTATTGAGGACTTATTTTGAGTTTGAATACTATCTAGAAGACTGTATTTGTATTAAAACTCACAGCTCATGTTGTATATTTAAGGTTGTATTTGTATTCTGTACCATGTATTTGGCGACTCAGAATAGGTGATGTATACCTATTTTGGGGCGTCACAATGAATTTGTCTCATCAACATATATCACATGAATTGGTAAGAATAATAAGAATATGCAAGAAGAGATAAAAAATTCTTGAGCCTTAATTCGAACTCTTCTACTTATCCAGATCGCTAATGTCAAAATGAGATTAGATCCAAAAGTTATTACATGAAGTATGAAGTATTAAACTGTGGAAGAGACTTCTCAGTTTCTTTATGTCGTTTGGAAGGACCAACGTCGTTTGGGAGGACCAAGAGTTCGCAATATTATTACGAATGATACTTAAGATTAAAACGACATCGTTTATCTTCAAAAGAAAACTTAGTGTCTGTATTTTAAGATTGCGGACGGGGACTTGTAAAGGAGGGTTATTTTGGATATTTGTCTCATCCGCAGTATTAAAGTGTGAAATAATGGAAACAAAATTACGGACGGGAGATCTATTAAACCGTTGGATCATCGGATGGACGCTCACGATCTGTTGTAAGGATAACCTTAATTTGAAAACGTTAGTTATGAATCAGTCCCCCCAATATATATATATATATATATATATATATATATATATATATATATATATATGGGTAATAATCCATAACATATATTTTTTATGGATCCTTATAGGGCATACATCATCTATACCATTGAAAATAAGAAGAAACGGTGCCCAAAATTAGAAACTGAAAATCGATGTACGGACGGTAAAAAAAACATATCATTCGCTACTAATAGTAATGAACGCTAATCAAAATAAGGGTTTGACTTGACCAATAAATGTTTAGAGTTTATTAACTAGGGTTTAATGTTTATTAACAAGGGTTTAAGGTTTATTAACCAAGGTTTAAGGTTTAGGGTTTAGGGTTTAGTATTAAATCCTAAACCCTTGTTAATAAACTCTATACCCTTATTAGTAAACTCTAAACATTTATTGGTAAAACCTTATAAAGATCTAATAGTAGTGGACGTCGATTTCCAGTTTCTAATCTTGACAATTTCTTCTTGTTTTTAATGATATAGATGGTGTATGCCCTATAAGAATCTATAGCAAATATATTTTATGAATCATTCCTCTATATATATTTATATATAAATTGTAGCATTAGTATAATATTGAGCAATATATTGTTTTAAAAATATTGCAGATGTTTTTGGATATTCAATTGAATCCATTTGAGAGATTATAGACTTTAAGTTGAATTGAATATCTACTCATTAATATTAAATTGAATAATAAAAAATATATAAAGATAATTAGATTTGGATTTATAATTTCATATTAGATTAAGATATTTGGAAAGATATTAGTATTTTCATGTTATTTTGTATTTTGATATTAGATCTAGACTCGTAATATTAATATATAGAAAGATAGATGAATTTGGATTTATTTTTCATATTAGATTAATTAATATATTTGGAAATATAATAATATTATGATATTTTCCCGACTTTTAATATTATGATCTAGACTCTTCAATACTATGTAAATGACTTTGAAATCTACAAAATACTAAAGATAAGTATGAAAAGAACGAAGTTTATTAATTAATACTACCTCCATTCCATAATAACTGTCTTTTTAGAAGAAAAAACTTGTTCCAATTTATTTGTCGTTTACAACTTTCTAGGAGAATAAATTATTTATTTTCCTATGTTACCCCTAACTTTTCTCATTGTCCCAAGAAATTTTCTCTCTTGTATTAATAGTTTTTAGTTTCCCATAAATGGGTAGTGATGGAATTTCCAACAAATTTTAATTTTTAAATGATAGTATTAAATGAGTTTCTTAATCTATGTGCATCAAGCTAAAAAGACAGTTATTATGGAATGGAGGTAGTATTAAATTTGTGTATGTTTTATTATCGTTGTTGTCCATATTAAATATTATATGTCGTTTAAATTTACAAATATACGTACATCATTTGTTTGCATTTATTATAATTAAAATCATAATAATATACGTATATTATAACCATACGTGTTATTATTAGTAGGTTATTGGTTTTGTTTGTGTAAATACTAATATATTGCTCATATTAAGCTATAATATAGTTTTATTTATACTGTATAAACATATCTTAATTATTTATACTATAGTACAAAATTAATATACATTGTATTGAATTAAATTTATTTTGTGGTATTCATTGATTTTTTTAATTTATAATTTACTATAATTAATGATTTTGAGACAATATTAATGATGGCCAGTTAGCTTGTGCACGTGAATTCGATCTGAGATCTGGGCTACCAGGCTAGAAGGTAAGTTGTTAGGCCGAATAAGAACAAGTTTCACGAATGAATATCTTGTGTAGTCAATATTGTGAGAATATTGGTGTACCTATTTTGATTGGGTTCTTTACAATAGTATGCAACAATTAGAAAGTAATTATAAGAGTAATGCATTAATAAAATAATTACAAAAATAGTGCAACACAATAATCACATTATATTATTCAATTGCCCAAAAATAAAAAACTCTTAAATCAAGGAGAAATCTTCTCCTATAGTATGCAGCAGTTACCAACCAAAACAAACATTCAAAATACACGAGAGAAAAAAGAAGAATCAAGAGAAAAAGCAAAGAAGAAAGACAGAGAAAAAGAAAAATCAGTAACAGAGAAGAAGCAAATAAGAAGAAGGATCATATCTGTCGCCTCTTCTCTCCTCGCCTTCATCTTACTCCTCTGCCGCCTCCTCTCTCCTCCCCTTCTTCTTCCTCCTCTGCTGCCCCTTCTTCATCTGATCCTATGCCGCCTCCTCTCTCCTCCCATTCTTACCAGTTTCTTCTGTTGAGCTCTCTGCGTCTAGGAAGAGAAAGAATGAAACCGTATCAAATCGTGATGTTTTGCACCAATCCTTTCCAAACTTTGAGATTGTTGGTGCTGCTGTTGCAACTTCTGTTGGTGTTACTTCCCATACATCTTGTGCTGGAGACTGAAATTGTATTGTATTTTTTATGACTATTTGTTTACCCATAAAAATTAAAATGGTTACTTTTGTATGAAGGTTTGGCTACCATCTTCACCTTTTTATTGATGTAAGGTAACCGAGATTATGTTACACAATATTGAATAATATTTTGTATTTTTTTTAAAACCACACGACTACACTTTGATTCCATCATGATTTAAAAAAATAAAGAAAACAAATACATGTAACACATGATAATTATCTTGAAATTTTTTTATGACTATTAGGTTACCCATAAAAACTAAAATGGTTACTTTTGTATGAAGGTTTGACTACCAATTGAACTTTTTTATTGATGTAAGGTAACCGAGATTGTGTTACACAATATTGAATAATATTTTGTATTTTTTTCTTCTTACATTAAGTAAGAGGAAAACCACACGACTACTCTCTGATTTCATCATAGTTTAACAAGATAAAAAAAACAAATACATGTAACACTTGATAAATGTTCTGAATTTTTTTTAAGACTATTTGGTTACCCACATAAACTAAAATGGTTACCTTTGTATGAATGTTTGGTTACCAACTGCACCATATACAGAATGCACGACTACTCGGGTTTGGCATGCAATTCAAATTGTCACAGCGGAGAGAAACAACCGGGAACAGTTACATAATTACAAAACTGATTTGCCACATCAGCAATCCATTAAAACACCCAACTAAATTAAAGAGATACCAAATGCACTAATTTTGTAAATAAAATATTAAAAATACATTAATTCTGTAAATATTTTTTGAATGCACTTTTGTTGTAATTTTTTTAAAAATGTACTAGAAAGTGTAATTGTTCTATTTTGATTTTATGATTATTGGTTAGTGCGGGTTTAAGATTTTTCGTGGTGTATAATAGGTGTCTGAAGTTGTTCATATATTTTTAACAATATTAATCGGATATTTTAGGTTAGATCAATAACATCATACTAGCCCAACTAAGTGACATTATAATTAAAACACAAACAAATCATTTTCATTTATAAATATGAAAATCCTCATAATATCCCACATACTAAGCCCTAATATCAAAGGGTAGAGATATGAGATTAATAGCAATTGATAGCAAGAATAAATTAATAATCAAAGTTGAGTCTTTAAATTTGGAAAAGAAATAATTAATTAAGATGAAAAAGAAGAATTTGTTGGAAAGAGAGAAATTATCACATCATGACGCATAAGCCCTTTGCGATGATAGCATGCCAATGTTTTGGCTAATGAATTGTCATACCTTTGTATGTAATTCGGGTTTACAATATTTATTTAGTTTAATGTTGTAGTTTGTTTGGTATATTATTTAATTATAATTATAAAAAAAGATGAGAAAAAGGAATATATATTAGATTTACTTTTTTTATTGGTAGGAAAAGTTTAAAAATATTAGAAAATATGAGAGTGTTCTATTTTGTGAGTAGTATACTCCCTCGGTCCCTCCGTCTTTTAATATAAGTCGTTTTAGAGAAATATTTTAGTTTCTTAATATTTGTCGTTTGAGAATTGCAAGTAAGCATTAATAACTTAGATTACCCCAAGTATTAAATATAACTTTAGTTCTCTCATTATTTTCTGTCCAATAAATAACACTATCTTTTTTCAATACAAGAACAATATAGATAATTGATATTATATTTAATGTTATATAATTATTTCATTAATACTTGTATACAATTCTAAAACGACTTATATTAAGGGACGCAAGCGTAAATCTTCGTCGGTAGTCAAATCTATTGCAATGGGGGAGGGAGAGAGGGAGGGAGAGAGGGAGCGAGTGCTGCATATATGTGTATATTTGATTTTGAAGAAGATATAATTAAATTTTATGTATGTATATTAGGAGGAAGGGTTTATGTGAAGAAGATAAAGACCATTTTATTTTAGGCCTAAATATGGATTAATATTCTGAATTTTTTTTTTAATTTGGTGATTTTTTTCTTAATTTTTTCAATTAGAGGATTAAACTCTTAATTTTCTTTTTCTATTTTGGGATTGTCTTCTCAATTTTTTCAATTAGGGGATTAAATTTTTAATTGTTTTCTACTTTGGGGATTGTCTTCCCAATTTTTCCCATTAGCAAATTAAATTTTTAATTTTTTATAATTACGTCTAATTGATAGTAGCATGTCAGAAAATTGATGATATGACAGCGAGACATGACTAAAAATACTTATGTGTAATATTAAGTCTCATTTTATTATATATTCAATTAATTTTTTATACCAAAAATGATAAATATAGGATCATTATTAATTTTAAAGTAAATTATTATTATTATTATTATTATTTTAATATAAAACAATTATTAATTTTTTAAATTAAATTTAATGATAATTTTACCCTTTTGATAAATTATTAATTGTTTGGTAAATTTAATTTTTTAAAGTAAATTTAATGACAATTTTTAAAAGTAAAATTAATAATGGTCTTATATTTATCCTTTTTGGTACAAAAAAATTAATTAAATAAATGTTAAAATGAGACTCAATATTATACAAGTATTTTTAGTCATGTGTCGCTGTCATGTCATTAATTTTTTATGTGACACTATCAATTTTTTAATTATGGTTTTGTTTACTTCAGCGAGTTATTGCATAAAACGTGCCAACTTAAATAAAATATAGTATATTTTTGCCTCAAAAGCTGAAAACTATTACTTTTTGTTTGGTTTAAAATCTTTTCACAATCTTTTAATTTTCCAAATAATATGAGGTTATCACAATAGTATCCATTGGCTACTTTATATATATATATATATAGGGTATCCATCCACAGCAACCGGTTGTTGGGAGCAACTCCTTTTGGCCCAGCCGCTACAACCTGTAGCGGCTTATAAAAAAAAATTTGTCTAAGCCCGGTACAGGTTGTAGCGGCTGGGCCAAAAGAGGTTGCTCTTCAACAACCGGTTGCTGTGGATGAAATCCCATATATATATATATATATATATGGATCCGCATCCATGACAATCGGTTGCTGGGAGCAACTAAAAAAAATCATGCCACAACGAGTTTTAGCGGCATATTACTACTGTGACGCCCCCAAAATAAGTCCAATCCACCCAACCTATTCTGAGTCGTCAAATACATGGTACAGAAATAACTACAACTTTATTACTACAATTGTCGTGCAAAATACGACAACACATATACTGTGAGTTTTAATTCCAACTGTGACTCTCATCCCTTTACTTGGATAGCACCTCACATTGATAGACTACATAAAGGTACAGTCAATAACTGTTTTAGAAATTAAAATCTTTGGGAAGTGCTCAAGGAAACCTTCGTACATGGGAGGCCATGCGTCTAGGTTATGATAGATATCATATGTCCACAGAATTATCCTTGGTTGACCCAATAAACCCCAAAGAAAAATGAAAAGATTGCTATCATGTTCTTTCCAATGGTGAGTCTTCTCTTGACATATAATTATCTCCATTGTCTCCAATTGAGAATTATATTTCAACCAAACTCCAAGATTATATAGGTAGTGCTCGTAGATATAATCAGCAAATGGATGTGCACAACCCTGTCTTATGATAACACAAAGTCGTAGGTCATTAGACATCTTGTATGATAGTGGCAAAACACCCTTCCAAAGTTGGGTTCATCTCACCCTATTTGGTTCACCAAAATCAACGGTTAAATGACGTATAAAATACGACACACTTATCTCAACTTCTTAATAAAACTATTTCCATACTGTTTAGGGAGAACCTCAATAGCTATATACCATCGTTTTATTTCCCTGTTATCCCCGCTCGACCCAGCTACACTCTTATTACCTAAAAGGAATTGTGAAGCAAAAGGGTGAGCACAACTAGCCCAGTAAAGACTATCATGACTAAAGATAATTAAATTATCAATAGCCTTCATCAATAATGAATCAGAGATTTAGAACATATGGTAGATGAATAAACTTTGCAACCATAGTTGCAGCGGAACGAGCAATCCATTAGAAGAGTCAAATAGACCATAAAGTCTATTATCTTCTCTATATTAAAAGTCCACCAACAATGTTTTATCCCTGTAACATCAATCAACAGTTTCTGTCCACAATCACGTGTATAACTCATAATCATAATTGTAGTTCTAAATTCCTCTTCTCATCTAGGACGAAGATAATTTTCATCACTTATTTTTACCTGAAACATCAAAGATCATGGTTATACCAAATCACAGTTCCTGTTTATAATCATACTAATAATTTCATCTTTACACTACGAGCCAAAGATATTCATCAACAGTTCATTTTTGTACTATATGCCAAAGATATTCAACAATAGGTCATCTTTGCACTACGGGCCAAAAATATTAATATCTCAAAGAAATAAATAATCATTTCAGAATTTATACAAACAATAATTATAACCATGTTGATCAATTCACCTTTGCACTTAAGCTAAAGATATTCAATTATAAATTCAATGGTCATGATCATACCAGTCAACAATTCAACTTTGCACTACTGGCCAAAGAGAACCCATAGTCACGATCATACCAATAATCTACCCATCTTTACACTCAAGTGAAAGAGAAATTCCATCACCAGAGTTATAAAAATGTTATAAAAATAATATAATCAAAACATGAATTTAATTTCAAGAGCAATATTCATAAATCAACCATAATTTGGTCAGAAAAAGAAACCAATTTTATCGTGAATAGTAACCCGTGAATAGTAACTCATGAGTAGTAACTCGTGAATAGTAACTCATGAATAGTAACCCATGAATAGTAACTCGTGAATAATAACTCCGACATAAAAAGATAAGAATTTCACAAGAAAAATCTTACTAATATTCTGACATAATGATATTGAAAAAAATAATATCATTTATAAAAAAAATAACATCCCTTACCTCAAAAGAATAGTACTTCTAGCTGGAATATCAGATATAACGCAGAAGGAAATTTGCACTGTATAGCAACACGCAAGATATCTAAATACTCACAAAAATATGCTCGATAATAAATAGAGAGAAAACTTTAATTTCTGGTGTGATTTTCAATTCTAACCTAAGCACCCTATTTATAGGAAAATGCTTAGAACACCAAAGCAGAAAATTTAATAAAATAATAATATTTATTAAAAAAAAAATTCACGCCCACCTCTTGAAATTTGAATTCAGCATGTTTACCACTCATGTGGGGCCCACCAAAATGAAAAACATATTTTTATCATTTAATGCAAAAAAATCAATTCAGACCCAATATTCCGGAACTTCAATAAATCATAATAAATAGCCCTTTTATCAGAAAATTCAAATTTTATGTCCATTCCATAGGAAATTTAATTCTCTATAACTTTGCAGAAGAAAGTTTTTTCAAAATCCAAATAAAAATTGACCGAAATTCACATATGGACGATTTTGCAGGCTAAAATCAAATTTCAGTCAAAAATAGGGTCCACCAACACACAAAACATGTGTTAAACATTTTTTGTAACAAAAATACTCTTCTTCATTTATTCATATATCACACATTCATTGTAAAATATCACCATTATTATATTATTATAATATAATAATATATTTAAATGAATTATTTTATCAGAAAAGATAAAATATCAATTTTTAACAATTGTCACATTAAAAATTTTCTCCATCTATTACCACATAAAATGAATATTTTCCTTATCATATAAATTAATAATTAATTATTCACAAATAATATTACAGAATCACAATACTGATAACCAGACCGTTCCTAGGAAAGAGGGGTGTCGACGTCTGGATTTTTAGACGTCCCTTTTCGTTACTTGTTCTTTGGTGTTCTCATGTTAATGTGAGATTTGTTTGAAAAAATAAGTGAAAAAGGTTTGACATGTATAATGTCGACGATTTGACTTTAAGAGTCGCCTGTTGGTGTATTTAACTGGTTATACCAACGCAATCGGAAAGATTTGCACATTGACCCAGTGATGTGACACTGCGAAACGGGTTTGTGAAATTGAGATTCATTTGAGTTCGGGGGCTTGATTATGCGGAGGGAAGGTGTTAGGCACCCCCCGACATCCGTGTTGCCACGGTGACCACCACTTTTCAAAGAAACTGTTATATGAATGTGTGTGTGTGTGGATCAATGTGCAATTATTTGGAAGTAGTGTTGTACCTTATTCGCACCTATATACATAGGGTTTGAATTTATAGAAAAATTCAGTTTTAAACAATATATAGCAATGAAGTTTTGTAAAAACAGGTTTTTCAAACCCTGTGCTCAATAGTAATTGAGGCCTTTGATACTTCCATTTTATTATTAAATGTTCGGCTTGTTTGCTTTTATTTTCGAGATGTGAAGCATCTTTGAGAAAATAATATACAGCAGTGCCGAACTCCTTATGGGCATGATAGCCATCCAAGGAAATTCATACACTGTAAATAATGTACAAGCTGCTTACAGCTGAAAAAGTCCATCACGGGAACCAAATCTAGATTCAGTGGACTGAATCTGTGATCACATGATTCCTAGGCTCACATGATACTGCAGTTTATATGGAAATCAGTAAGCAGTTATATATATATATATATATATATATATATATATATATATATATATATATAAAAGCTGTAAATATATATATATATATATATATATATATATATATATTCAAAGTTCAACTAGTGATGCTAATATTCAGATCCCGAGAACCATCCTCTAGAAAGATATTACGTTACTTAGTCAATGGACTTTACCCAATGAGATTCCACAATAGCCTGTAGTTAATAATCTATTAAATATTGAAAAAGTTAAACAGTTTTCTGATGGAACGATCAAAATAAGTTTTGAACGTACTAGAAGACCAGTTATTATAGAGGATTTTACTAGTTCTTCAGCACCTTCAGTTCATACTCGAAGAGACACTGAAGTACTTAGTAATCCTTTTGTTAGGGATATTAAGTTAAAGGGTATCCTTAACCAAGGTCAGGCTAGTCACCCTTGTTATACTCAAAAAGACCAAATAGAAGAAGAAGATTCTTCTTCCCCTACCCCTTCTGAGTACCCAACCTAGTCAGATTTTGAAATTCTGATTCATAATCAATTAAGAGTTATTAAAAAAGAATTCATATTAGATTGGGACAATCTTGTAAAAGATTTTAATTCCAAATCTAATAAGGAAAAAAGACATTTTTTCGTTCCAATCACCCTTCTGAAAAAGAACGTGATAAGGTAGTTAATCGATGGAAATGTTTTATTAACAATGAAAAAATAAACATTACCTTTTACGATTGGTATGATCAATATCAAGGTAAATGTAGTGTTATTACTAAAACTCAATGGACAAGAGAAGATAGGTCAAAAATTTCTTCTAGTCATCCACCATTAGAAACTGTGCTAATTCCAGTTAAAAATACATCTGTTGTTGCTATTCCCTTTAAGGTTTCAGATGGTAACAAAGATGATAAAAAAATTATTGAACAATTAAATTTTAGTAATCAATATCTAGCAACTGTAGGAAGACAGCTGGATAAGATTGAAGAAAAATTTGAAGAAACCACTATTAAAAAACCCGATTCAAAAATTGAACATCCTTTAATAAAATTACCAGAAAGTAGGAATAAATTAGGCCTGCCTAATGATGATAGTGAACTTGTCCGTTCGATTGATAAGTTATTTAAAAAATTAAAAACTAAACCCAGTTCAAGTGGCACTATTGCTACTATTGATCAAGTTGAAACTGATATTGAAAACAGTAGTCAGTCGGATCGTTCTGATACTGATTCAATACCACACTTTAATGATCAGTTAAATAAATTAACAGTCAAAAATGCTAGTATAACCAGAAACTGGTATTCTAGACCTACTCCTCCGGATCTACAGTTCGAAGAGAGAAATCTAGATAAACAGTTTTCTGTATCATCCAATAAGATTTATGAATGGAATATTGATGGATTTAGTGAGCAAGAGATATTAAACAAGTTAAATCACATGTCTATGGTATCAAATAGCTATATAACTAAATTCAACAACCTATCTCAGCCAGATATTGTTGAGTTATTAGCTAGTGGATTCACTGGTATTCTCAGATCTTGGTGGGAAAAACATCTCACTGATGATACTAGATTATCAATAATTCATGTTGTCTAGTTAGACGATGACGACAATCTCATCTTTGATGAAGATGTTGGTATTGGTCCGCCAGATGGTGTTAATACTCTAATCTTTACCATTATTAAACATTTTGTTGGCACTCCCAGTAATATCATTGAAAGAATTCACGATCAGTTAAGTAATCTCACTTGTCCCACTCTAAGAAATTTTAGGTGGTATAAAGATATGTTTACTTCCAGAGTTCTGATGTGAAATGATAGCAATAAACCATTCTGGAAAGAAAAAAATTCGTCAATGGTTTACCTTCATTATTTGCACATAAAGTTCGTGAAGAGTTAAGCAAAAATTTAGGTTATATCGATTATGATAACCTAACTTACGGTGACATAATCAGTTATATTCAAAAGATAGGACTAAAAATGTGTATTGATTTTAAGTTAGCCAAACAAACTATTAAAGATAAGAAAAAAGCCAAATATGAGTTAGGCACATTCTGTGAACAATATGGTTTACCTACTATTTCTCCCTCTAGAAGGAAGCATATGCATAAATATATTGAGCATCATAGAAGTCATAGACGTCACAAACGTAGTCATAAAAAGGATAAAAATCAAGAAGAAGATTATAATAAACCCAAACCCACAAGAAAAAATTATAATAAAAAATCATCTAAAAAATTTGATAAAAGTAAAATTGTTTGCCACAATTGCGGGCAAAAGGGGCACTACAAAAATGAGTGCAAAATAAAGAAGAAATTATCTCAATTAAATATCTCTAGTGAAGATACTGAATAACTATTAGAATTCATGAGGATAGAGAACGACGTCAGTAATGATAAAGGTTCTGATATTCCTTATTCCTATAATAGCAATACCACTATCCAAGAAACAGGTAGTGACAAAGACAAAGTCACTGTTTGTACTAACAATTGCAACGAAAAATGTTACAATAAGCAAATCAATGTAATCAATAAAGATGATGAAGAGAGTTCTTTATTGATTGATTTAATTAGTAAAATTTTGGATCCTGAGTTAAAATCTCAGTATACTAAACAGTTAAAAGATTTACTAACTAAAGATAATAGAGTTAAAGATAAGATTATTAAAGCTAAGGATAAACCAGTATTCAGCCTTAATAAAACTCTAGAGCGATTTAAAACTCCGATTAAAGAAGTTACCCTTCCAGATCTAAATCAAGAAGTCAATAAGCTGAAAAAAGAAATTTCTAACCTAAAATCAGAAGTCTCTAATTTAAGAAAATATTTTGAAGACAAAAAATCCAATCTTCATGTACAAGATTCCTCCTCTAGTGATGAAGATCACGATGAGCCTGAGTCATCTGGTACTAAGGAAGAACATGATCTTTTTGTTCAAGGTCTTTCACTTAAAAGAATTAAAGATATTACCATTCAGAAATGGTATATCTCAATCAACTTGGTTGTTGATAAAACCTTTTCAATACAGCTTCCTGCCCTAGTTGACACTGCCGCATATTTAAACTGTATCCAAGAAGGCCTAATCCCAACCAAATATTATAAGAAAACTAATGAAAAATTAAATTCAGCCAACGGTAGTCAAATGGAAATAAAATATAAATTGCCTAAAGTTCATATCTGTCAAGATAATATGTGTTTTAAAACATCATTTGTTTTAATCTGCAATCTTATTGATAAGATCATCTTAGGATTACCATTTATATATTTACTTTACCCTTTTACTACCAGTAATGAAGGTTTAAGTTGTAAACATTTAGGAAAGAAAATAACATTTAGATTTCTTATTAAACCAAAAGAAAGAGATTTAAAATTTATTCAAGAAGAGTCTATTTCTAAATCACTAAATCTATTGAATTGTAAATCCACCCATTTGAATTTCTTAAAAGAAGAAATTAAGTACAAACGTGTCGAAGAACAACTTCAGATTGAAGAAGTTCAAGAAAAAATTGATAAGTTAAAAACTTATTTAAAGGACAACCTTTGTTCTGATTCTCCTAATGCCTTTTGGCATCGAAAGAAACATGTTGTAAGGCTCCCTTATGCTAAGGAATTCAAAGAGCACATATTATCAATTACATAGTAAATCCCAATATAAATGAATCATGAACAAATGGAGTTATATAGAAAGGAGATTAATGATCTACTTAGTAAAGGATTAATCAAACATAGTAAATCCCCTCGGTCATGTCCCGCCTTTTATGTTAATAATGAAGCAGAAAAGGAGAGAGGTGTTACCCGTCTAGTGATCAATTACAAGCCATTAAATAAAGTCTTAGAATGGATTAGGTACCCTTTACCTAATAAAGACGACCTCATTAACCGTTTAAGTAACTCCACTATCTTCAGTAAATTCGACCTTAAATCTGGTTTTTGGCAAGTTGCAATCCACCCAGATGATAGGTATAAAACTGTATTCACTACCCCATTCGGTCATTATGAATGGAATGTCCAGGCCTTTGGCCTAAAAAATGCTCCCAGTGAATTTTAGAATATTCTCAATGATATTTTGAACCCTTTCAGTCATTTTATTGTCGTCTATATCGATGATATTCTCATTTTTTCCAATTCCGTTGAAGAACACATTAAATACTTGAAATCGTTCTTCAAAACAGTTAAGGATAATGGAATTGTTCTTTCGCCTTCCAAATGCAGCTTATTTCAAGCTAAAGTTTGGTTTCTTGGTTTGATTATTTATCGCGGACTCATACAACCTATTGATCGAGCTATTCGATTTGGTGATAGATTCCCAGATAAAATCACCAATAAAACCCAACTGCAAAGATTTTTGGGCTCGCTCAATTATATTGGCAAGTTCTATAAAAATCTAAGGAAGATCTGTAAACCTCTCTTTCAGCGTTTGCAGGACAATCCCCCTCCATGGACTGACATTCATACTTCTGTCGTCCAAGAAGTTAAAAGATATGTCAAGGTTTTGCTTTGCCTTGGCATCTCCAACGATTCTACTTTCAAGATCGTTGAGACTGATGCCTCTGACATCGGTTTCGGAGGTATTCTAAAGCAAAAGTTAACTCTCAACTCCCAGAGCAAATTATCTATTTTCATTCCGGTGCATGGAATAGTACACAATTAAATTACAGTACTATTAAAAAAGAAATACTTTCTTTAGTATTATGTATTAATAAATTTCAAAGTGATCTATTAAATCAAAATTTTTTAGTTCATATTAATTGCAAATCAGCAAAATATGTTTTAGAGAAAGATGTTGAAAACCTCGCCTCCAAACATTCTTTTGCTAGATGACAAGCTCTATTAAGCATTTTTGATTTTGAGATTGAATATATTAAAGGCAGTAACAATTCAATTCCTGATTTTCTCACTCAGGAATTTATCAATACAGGTACTATTCATCCAGCATGAGTTTTAGAGGAGCATCTTCCTCGCAAGGACCGGGTCGCCCTACAAGCCCAAGTAATCAACCCAGAGGAACCTTGGTTCCTCATCCAGTAAACCCAATTTATCAAACCACCAAAAAATTTACCAGTCTTAGTACGATTCCCAAGCCTTACAGTTCGGCCTTAGCCAGTAACCCAATCCCAGTTGACCCTTTTGCCAGCCAGTCAAAAGCCTCCAGTTCAAACCCCAGTCATCCTCCTGCTGAGTATATGCTCAAATGGACCACTCACCTGTTTCATATTGAACCCCATATGAAACCTGTTGAAGACCCAAACAAATTAGTAACCCAGTTCTTTCCCTCTGGATGACATTTCCAGCCCCTTGCTCCTTATAAATCCCTTGTGTATTATAAGGATATCTTACTTGAAACTGAGTCAATCTTCATTAAACCTATTTATGTCGATAATGACAAAACCAAAGTTCTTTATCATTCTTTATATATTAAACAATTCATTCCGATTGCAGATTGGGGAAAACATCCTTCAGATCTTATGCAGCTATCTAATCAGGATAACTCTTATTGTTATTATGATTATATAGAAGCATGGTATAAGGTTTTCCTTTTTCAAAATGAGTCTCACAGTCATTCATGGTTCTTTCAATTCGACCATAAATTCAAGAGTCAATTCCCTTACTGGTTCTTTCATTGGTGGATAAGGTTTGGATCCACTTATGACCTCCTTCCCGAATCACTGAAAGTTCAACTTAACCATTTCTGCATTCACAGTAAACATAATCCCAAAAATGATGGTGTCCCTATCGTTCTTCAATTTGTTAGTAAGTATAAGATTCCTTGGGTTCTTAAATGGTAGTATAACATTGTACCCCCAACTAAAGTAAAAGATCCTCAGTTCTTAGTAACTTCTACATTAGAGCCATTTCCCCTTCTCTCCCGTCAGTTCTTCGTTAAATGGTGGGATAAGTTTGATGTTAATAGAATTGTTAATCAAGTCCAGTTAGAGTTTCCCACCACTCCTCTCAAGGTTCTTCCAGTTTCATCCAAAGAACCTTCCATTCAGTTAAAAGAGTCAAAACATAAAAAGTCTAAGTCAAAGAAATCCAATATCAGTCCTACTGGTTCAATGTGTTCCCGTAGCATTTCAGATTTCAAAGACTGCTCCAGTAAAGAGTTGATAATAATTGCCCAGGCACTTAATAAAAGAATTGATGAAGCCTTACATGAGGAAGTTCAGTCAGCCAGTTTGCAGCTGATGAAGGTGAGTATGATCCATATGGCACCATCAATCTACAGGATGCTCAGGACCCATTTGCCTGACTCTCCAGATAATATAAATTATTATTCAGATAATGTTATCTAATAATATTATCCAGATAATATGAATTATTATTTCGATAATGAAAAATACTGTGTAGTGACAATTATTGAAATAACAGTAATATAAAAAAATCAACGCAACAATTATTGAATCAATAAAATAAAATACTGAACAGTAATTACTGTAACCATTATTGAGTAGTGCCTTCTTACGTAAGAATCAATAATTGGTGCAATACCGTGTGCTACTGTGCAACAACGCGTATTACTGTGTTTTAACCACCAGGTATTCCAACAGTATTAACGGTAACAACTGCGCCGTTATTTATAACAACTTATACTTGTCGTTTCTTCATCCAATTACTTACGGGCCAAAGATATTCATCAAGAAATCATTCATCTTTGCACTACAGGCCAAAGATATTCAGTTATATCATCATTTAGGACTGAGGATGAAGAAAAATATTTTAAAGAAAACGAATCCAGTGAAACAAAAGAACAAATATTAAGGATTCGTACTTTACACAATCCAAGTTCAAAAATACTTCATAAGTAATCAGAGTGGAGTAAAATTCAAGAATGATCAAAACATGGATACAATCAAAGCTAGTATCCATAATAGATATTTTGGACAAAAAGAAGAAATTTCATTTTTCGGTGAATAGTACCGTATTCGTGAATAGTGCCGTATACGTGAATAGTAACTCCAACACCAAAAGATAGAAATTTCACAAAAAAAACATCTTCACGCTTCGTGAATAGTAACTCATAAATAGTAAGTCATGAATAGTAACCCCGACTTGAAAAAGTTCCAAATTTGATAAAAAGTTCCAACCAATATTTCGGCATAATGATATTGAAGAAATAATATCATTTTTGAAGAAAATAACACCCCTTACCTCGAAAGACAGTACTTCTAGTTGAAACACCGGATATAGGCTATGACTTGAACTTGCACCGTATAACAATACTCAAAGTATACTCAAAATACTCACAAGAATACGCTCGATAATATAGAGAGAGAAAACTTCAGTTTCTGGTGTGATTTTCAATTCTAACCTAAGCACCATATTTATAGAAAAATGCTTAGAACACCAAAGTAGAAAATTTAATATATATATATATATATATATATATATATATATATATATATATATATAAATTTATCTACGCACCTAGAACCATCTGAATTCAGCAACTTGCATGTGTTTAATGAGGCTAACCAAACACAAAAAACGTTTTTGTTAATTAAAACAATTAAAACTTCCAAAAATCAATTATTTCGGAACATCAGAACTTAAATAATTCACAATAAATAGCCCTTTTGTCAGAAAATTCAAATCTCGCGTGTTTTTATAGGAAATTCAATTCTCTACAATTTTACAGAAGAAAGGTTTTCCAAATTCCAAACAGAAATTAACCGAAATCCACAAACGGTCGATTTTACATGCTATAATCAAATTTCAGTCAAGAAATTGGATCCACCGACACATAAAACATGCTTTAAATATTTTTGGTAACAAAAATACTCCTCCTCCATATATACTCATATATCCCACATTTATCGTAAAAATATCATCATTATTATATTATTAAAATATAATAATATATTTAAATGAATTATTTTATCAGAAAAAGATAAATTTTCAATTTTCAACAATTGTCACATTAAAAAAATTTCTCCATCTATATCCACATAAAATCAATATTTTCCTCATCATATGAATCAATAATTAATTATTCACAAATAATATTACAGAATCACAATATTGACAACCAGGCAGTTCCCAGGAAAGAGGGGGCTTTCCAATAAGAATTTCTCCTTACTGGCGCGCAATTAGGTGACCAAACGTCTCCTTAGACAGAACTTTCTAGACATTGCCAATAATGTTATCTAATAATATTATTCAGATAATATGAATTATTGCTTCGATAATGAAAAATACTGTGTAGTGACAATTATTGAAATAACAGTAATATAAAAAAATCAACGCATCAATTATTGAATCAATAAAATAAAATACTGAACAGTAATTACTGTAACCATTATTGAGTAGTGCCTTCTTACGTAAGAATCAATAATTGGTGCAATACCGTGTGCTACTGTGCAACAATGCGTATTACTGTGTTTTAACCACCGGGTATTCCAACAGTATTAACGGTAACAACTGCGTCGTTATTTATAACAACTTATACTTGTCGTTTCTTCATCCAATTGCTTTCCGTTATGGGGCCCACAAAAAACTGCGCCGTCGTACGAATATTCCCTTACAGCAAGAATATTCCACGACCAAACGAATATTCCTCGACAATAATGAATATTTTATAACCACCTGCTTATTTAAAATATTTGTGCATTTTACCCATAACTAACCACATTAATCAAATCAACCCTTACTATTTCAAAATAATAAATAGAGGAAATTAAATTTTATTTATTAATAATTTGGGGTCTTACAGTGGAACCCTAATTGTGTATTTAATTCAATTAGGTCATGTGAACCCTAATTTTACACTTGGGCCCACATTGTTAAAGGAAAATATTAAGAATTAATAATTTTTTCTAAAAGCATGCAAAGAAAATACTCCATGCATATCGAATAAGTGTCCCATTTTTTTATTTAAGAGGTAACTTGTGAAATTTTAAAATTGAACATTAATATAAATTTATTTAAGTTTTGAAAGTACCAATATTTTTAGTTAAAAATATATTTTAGGCAACTTACAATGTTCAAGATTATATTAACTGAAATCAACTATAAATATATATATATATATATATATATATATATATGATAAAAAAATTAGCAAATACCATATCTACCTTCCATTACAATTATCGAGGGCTATGATTTAAAATAGAAAGTCGTCGTCCGCTAGATTAACTAGCGGATTTGTAATAAATTTATCAACCCAAATATGCCCCTTTAACGCATTAACGGGTCAACGAAGGAAGGGAAAGGAATATTATCATAACATTCAATCAGTTTAGCATAATCAATTTCATCACCTTTACTCTTTTTCTTAGATCTCCGATCTCGAGGTGATACACTCCTCGTTGTCCTTCTTTCTCTGTCTGTGTGTCTATCCTTCTCTCTAACCCTTTTCCTTTTCCCTTTCCCTACCTCTATATCTATCCCTCTCCTTGTCTCGACTCGAAGACGGATGTCGATGGCTCGATCGATGATAATCTCTTCTTAGACTCCGGCTCAGTTCCTCGAATGCATTTCCCTCTCTAAATATTTGTCATTTGAAACCCTACACGAAGATAAGGATTGGGTAGGTTTTTTCTTGGTGTGCTTGTTTTGAACGGTTGCGAGTTGGGCTTTTTTTTCAAGCTCGGAGGTCTTATTAGGGCTCGAAGCTATAACGAAATTGCTGAGAAAAAAAGATGATGTGGGAAGAGCACAGTCCCTTGATGGTACGACGTCGTTTGATGAAGAAGATGTTATGAACCTTAAAGGAAATTATATATATATATATATATATATATATTTATATGAACTTATCTTTCAGTAATTAACGGATTTTTCAAGGCTAGTACTTGGTACTATGTCCTTAAGATAATTATTCCCTCCGTTTGGTGCTTAAAGTTGATAGCACTTGTCTCTCAGGATACAATGACTCCGTATACTTTTGCAGCACTACAAAAAGTATACTCTACGAACCAAAAGAAATGTTCTAACTCTCTCTCAAATTTACTAAGGAAACTGATGAAGAAATTATAGACTAGAATGCTCTATTATACTAGAATGCTTGAGAAATGGATGATCTTGAAGGCTGCCCCCTCCTACTTATTTATAAGAGGGGTTGTTGACCCTTCGGATGTTTACATCACCCCTGAAAAGTCATGGGGTGCTTCTGAAGAGGTATTATTTGTATCTCTTAGTCAAAACGACATAATTTTGATAATCACTTCTCAAAACGATACAGTTTTGATAATATAATAATAAAGCTTCTCAAAACGACACAGTTTTGACAATAAAATTAAATAAATAAATTTAAATAAATTTTAATTAAAAATTTAAATAAATTTTGTCTAAAAAATTATATACAGGACCCAGACCCACGACCCTCATGCCTCGTGCCATGAGCTCGAGCCAGGCCAGGCCGGTCGGTCGTCGTCGGTGGCAACACGCGTGTGTGGGTTCGAACCTAGCCTTAGCTAGGTCTTCTCCCTTCCACAAAAGTGGGGTGCCCCTTGGGGCCCAAACCCAAGAGCACTTTCCTTGTATATAAACATATGAAAACTTTAATTCCTAACTTATGTGAGACTTAGTTTTTCCCATATGTATTTATTATCATCTATCATTTCCAAGTATGATATTTGGGAGTTAATATCTCATTCATTACTTCATGAATTTGAGCTTCCAAATACTTAATTTAATCTACTCATGGAGTAGAACACATTAATATATAGAATCATTAAAAAATAATTAATGACACCCACATTAATTTAGGCTCAAATTCCAACAATCCCCCATATTAATGATATTGATTGCCAGCCTTATGCAAATGTTATGCAGACTTTGAGAGAGAGGTATAATTAGAAATCATCTGTATCGAGAGAGGTAGCTTTTGGCTTTGAACCTTCCCTTGTGAAAACTATCGAGTTTACTGGTTGTCCAGTGAACGTGATGCCTTGAACTGTCCAATCATTTGTGTAAATCGAGACAATAGTAATTCACACAGAATCTTTCTAGACATTATTTGGTTCTCATGATTTTGTTCATTTTAGCCCCGAACAATCCCGAATTTATGAGTGCTTTAGAGAAGTATAGCCTTATCCTTCTCATATAATTGGCCCAGTTCACACTCACATAGGTGATTCTTAATAAGAGTATCCTGTCATACTCCATATGTTTATCAAGATTTAAGAATAATTAAAAACATAGCTTATCCTGTAACCGCTGCAAGTATCACTATCTCGTATCATAGGAATGAGCAGAAGAAATTAATTTCGTCATAGTGATTTGGTTGAATCATTCACAATTTAGTTGTCCCTTTGAACCTAGATCTTGGGATCTCCAGTCAACTTGGTTGGGTTTCCATCATGACAATCCTTGTTTATAGGATTTAAACCCATTCCCCATGAAGTCATTTTTACTTGCTCTCTAGTCAAACCTTTAGTCAACGAATCTGTTATATTTTCTTTCGACTTTAATTACTCAATAGACATAATGTCGTTAGAGAGCAATTGTTTTATGGTATTATGTCTATGACGAATATGTCTAGACTTACCATTATACATGTGACTCTGTGCCCTTCCAATTGCTAATTGACTATCACAATGGATACATATAGGCGGCATAGGTTTAGGCCACATAGGAATATCTTCTAAAAAATTGCAAAGCCATTCAGCTTCTTCTCCAGCCTTATCCAATGCAATAAACTCAGATTCCATCGTTGATCGATCAATGCATGTTTGTTTAGAAGATTTTCATGGTACTGCTCCTCCGCCTAGTACCACTAGTGGATTTAAAGTCTTTTGTATCCGATATCCAATTCACATCACAATATCCTTCAAGTACGGCTGGATATCTTGAGTAGTGCAATCTAAAATTTTGAGTGTATTTTAAATACCTTAAAACTCTTATAATCGATTTCCAATGATCTTGTCCTGAATTTCTTGTAAATCTACTTAATTTATTGACAGATTGTGCTATGTCAGGACGTGTATAATTCATTAAGTACATAAGGCTTCCAATTATTTGTGCATAATCAGGTTGTGATATGCTCTCTCCTTTATTTTTAGACTAGTGTAGACTTATATCTACTGGTGTTCCCACATGATTGCAATCATATTGATTGAATTTTTTGAGTATTTTCTCAATATAGTGCGATTGTGATAACACTAATCCATCCGATAGTTTTGAAATTTTAATTCTTAGTATTACATCGGCAACACTCATGTCTTTCATGTCAAACATATTATTTAACATTCTTTTAGTAGTTTTAATGATATAATTATTACGACCCATAATGAGCATATCATCTACATAAAGAAAAATAATAACATACTCATTCTTAGTGTCCTTGACATACACACATTTGTCACACTCATTTATTTTGAAACCATTTGATAACATTGCATTATCAAAATTTTTATAACATTGTTTAGGTGTTTGTTTTAATCCATAAAGAGACTTCACAAGTCGACAAACTTTCTTTTCTTGTCCTGGAACAATAAATCCTTCTGGTTGTTCCATGTAGATTTCTTCTTCTAAATATCCATTCAAGAAAGATTATTTTACATCCATTTAATGTATTTCTAAATTATATATAGTTGCAATGGCTATTAACATCCTAATTGAGGATATTCTTTTCACAGGTGAATAAGTATCAAAATAATCTAAACCCTCATTTTGCCTGTATCCTTTGATTACAAGTCTTGCTTTATATTTGTCTATAGATCCATCTGCTTTCATTTTCTTCTTGAATATCCACTTATATCCAAGAGGTTTAGAGCCTGGTGGGAGATCTACTAATTCCCACGTATGATTATGCAAAATGGATTCAACTTCACTATTTATAGCCTCTTTCCAATATGGAGCTTCAGGACTCGATATTGCTTCTTTATAGGTTTGAGGCTCATTTTCTAACAAATAGGTTATAAAATCTGGACCATAAGATTTTGATGTTCTAGCACATTTACTACGTCTGGGTTCATCAGTATCTTCTAAACCATGATTACTATCATTAACAGCATCATAAGTTCTTTTATTTGAACTTGTTTCTTATTCATTAGAACTTGGCTCTTGTTCCTTTTTATTAGGAAATACTGTTTCAAAGAATTCAGCATCTTTTGACTCAATAATCATATTTTAATGTATTTCCTCTATTTTTGATTTATTAACCAAAAATCTATAAGGACTGCTATTATTAGCATCACCTATGAATATACAATCTATTGTTTTTGGACTTATTTTCACCTTTTTGGGTGGAGGAACTATTACTTTTGCTAAACACCCCAAAACTTTTAAGTGTTTATAAGACGGCTTACGTCCTTTCCATAATTCATAGGATGTAACATTAGACTTCTTTTGAGGACTTCGGTTAAGAATATAATTTGCTAAAAGAATTGCTTTCCCCCCACAAATTCTGAGGTAGCTCAGATCTTAATAGCAATGCATTCATCATTTCTTTTAAAGTTATATTCTTTCTTTCTGCAACATCATTTTGTTGTGGTGAGTAAGGTACAGTTGTTTGGTGTATTATACCATGTTGTGAACAAATTTCAACAAATGGAAATTCAAATCCCCCACCTCTATCATTTCTAACTATTTTGATCTTTTTATCAAGTTGATTCTCAACCTCATTTTTGTAATGTTTAAACATTTCCAAAGCCTCATCTTTACTTCTCAATAAGTAAACATAACAATATCTTGTACAATCATCTATAAAAGTGATAAAGTATTTCTTACCTCATCTTGTCTGTATATACTTTAAATCACAAATATCAGTGTGTATTAATTCAAGAGGTTCTGTACTTCTTTTAATTGATTTAAAAGAAGATTTTCTAAGTTTTGCCTCAATGCAAATTTCACATTTATGATTAGAGTTAATCTCACATTTTGGCAAACATTCCATATTAATTAATTTACGTATAATATTATAATTAACATGTCCTAATCTATCATACCATAAATTAGATGACTCAATCATATAAGTAGAAGATGTAATTTTATTAATCATAGAAGGTACAATAGTCATTACATTCATTTTGAAGAGCCCATTGCTCATATAACCCTTCCCAATATACATCCTATTTTTAGTTAATACAAATTTATCTGATACAAAGACTAATTTAAATTTCTTGTTTGAACACTAGTCGCGCCTTCGCCTTTCCGACTGAGCTCGTCGTAGTACTCCGCGGCTTTTTCTTCCTCCATTCTATTTTATTAACAAACTATATCCGGGCTTCTTCTTCATCCTTGGTGGCATAATAAGAGGCTTCACTTGGTTGTCTGCTTATAAAAGAATAATGTTTCCCCTGATCTTCCGAATCAAAAGCATCCTCTGCTGATTTTGCATGTTCCTCTCTCTCCATTTGATTGTGTCTCAAAAACAAACTACTCCAATTGTACGTCAATGATCACTAAGAATATATATGCACTGAGATTTGAGATCAACTAGTAAAAATAAATTAAAAGTAAGTAGTATACAAAACCTACAGAAACAGAGAGATGGATTAAATAAATTTGGTTCAAAGAAATCCCAAGAAAAAAGTAATGATTTTAAGTTATACCAAATAATCCTTAACTAACAGAAGCTGTTGAATAAATTATACAGGAACGTGTTATTGCATAGAATAAAATAAAATCAATATTAATAATATTAAGTACTTACATGAATTGAGAAAAATCTTCTTGTATGTATCACGCTTTCGCTATGCTTAAGGTTGAAGGTCTTCAATTTTCTTTCTCAATCTTATGATGGATGTGTAGGTGTGTATAAAGTTCTTGAGACGACAATTGAGACCAAACCCTAACTGTTTTATTTATAGAATAGCTAAGGGTCAAAATTATCCATCAAGATTATGAAACCCTAGGGCCCATTATTCCAAATACTATTAGGAATATTATTTATAGGCCACATAATTATTTACCAAACTCATACATAAAGTGATTAAATTAATACAATATATAAGTCCAATAATTACATAAATAGTAAAGGCCACATAAGGAATAAAATATTCTAACATTCTCCCACTTGGCCGAAATACTATTTATATACCAAATATAACGCTTACAATCATTAATTTGGTCAAGTATTACTTTAATATCTACATCTCGTTCAAATAAAAATACTAATAGAATTAATACAATCCTTGTGTCACTATTAAAACAAGATCACCATTAGTTACACAATTAGTACTTTTATTAAAACAAAGATTAACATTAAGCATAACAAGTATGAATAGAGTTTACATAAATGGTAATAGATTAAACTCATTCATATGGTCCAAAACATAACCGTACTGTTTGCTCACAAGTTCTCAATTGTGCACAATAAAGAGAATAGCAAACCATAAACATAATGTGAAGTTTAAAACAACGAGCTCAAAATTGTTGTCTTACATCAAAATAACTTACTAATTAAGACTGCCAGTTAAACCCATGCCGACAACATGCTCTAAAAAGAGCGTGGGTGGTTAGCCTTTCGTAAGTGGATCCGCTAACATATCATGCGTACCAATATACTTAATGACAACACCTTTATCTTTAACTCTTTCCCTGACAAATAAGTACTTAGTGTCGAGGTATAGTCCAGCACCACTCGAAATGGTGTTGTTGAAAAAAAAACTAACAGCATAATTATTATCACAAAATACTTTCAATGGCCTTGAAATAGAATCTACAACCTTAAGTCCTGAAATAAGATTCCTCAATAATACGGTGTGACAAGTAGCATGATAACAAGCCATATATTCTGCCATCATCGTGGAAGTTGTAGTTAACTCCTGCTTATGAGTTCTCCATGAAATAGGGCCTCTTGAAAGCATAAAGATGTACCCTGATGTGGATTTCTTTTTGTTTTTTACATTTAGTAAATTAGAATAACTAACAACTTCAAGGTTATCTGTTTTTCTAAATGTAAGCATAATATCCTTAGTACCCTGTAAGTAGCATAAAACCTTTTCCGCTATTTTCTAGTGATCCAAACCTGGATTTGACTGGTAACGTCCAAGCATGCCAGTTACATACGCTATATCTGGACGTATACAAACTTGAGCATACATAAGACTCCCAACCACAGAAGCATAGGGAATAAGATTCATTTGATCACGTTCAAGTTGATTCTTAGGACAGTAATATGAGCCTAATTTGTAACCTTTAACAACAAGGGCGACAGTAGGGGAGGAATTTTGCATGTTGTATTTATTAAGAACTTTTTCAATATAAGCTCTTTGGGAAAATCCTAATATCTCGCGAGACCTATCTCAATGAATTTCAATACCTATAACATAAGAGGCTTCACCGAGATCCTTCATATCAAAATTTCCAAAAAAAGAAACGTTTGGTCTCATGCAACATGTCTAAGTTATTACTTACAAGTAGTATATCATCAACATACAAAATAAGAAAAACAAATTTACTCCCACTGACCTTTAACTATATGCATTGATCTACTATATTTTTCTTAAAAGCAAAATTACTTATCACCTCATGAAACTTAAGATACCATTGTCGAGAAGCCTGTTTATCCCATATATGGACTTCTTAAGTTTACATACCATATGTTTCTTGCCTTTAACCAAAAACCTTCTGGTTGTGCCATATAGACATTCTCATGCAAGTTACCATTAAGGAATGCAGTTTTAACATCCATTGATCTGATGTAACTCTAAATCATAATGAGCTACTAAAGTCATGACTATTCTAAATGAATCTTTCCTGGAAACTGGAGAGGAAGTTTCATTATAATTCACACCTTCTTTTTGAGTGAAACCCTTAGTAACCAATCAAGCTTTATACCTTTCAACGTTCCCTTTAGGATCTAATTTGGTCTTCTAGACCCACTTGCAACCAACAGGTTTAAAACCTTTTGGTAATTCCTCAAGATCCCAAACGTTATTAAGCTCCATTGATTTCAACTCATCATTCATGGCTTCAAGCCATTGAGTTAATTGAGCACTCATAATGGCCTTTTTATAGGAGATATGATCATTAATCCTACTTGAATCATAGTCAATCATTTTAAGATAGGTTATAAAACCGTCAAAATTAATAGGCTTTCTTGGTCTTTCGGACCTACGTAAAGGCTGCACAATTTTAGGAATATGATTTTCAATAATGTTAGGTTTAACATTAGGTGGTGGCTCAGCTATCTCAGGGGGAATCATTCGCCTCAATTGGAGATTGTTGTGCCTCACCCTCTTGAATTACAGGATTAGAAACATAAAACATGTTTTCTTTAAGATCAATTTTTCTAGGCTCACCACTCCCACTTAAATCACCATTCTCTAAAAATTATGCATGCTTAGTCTCAACAATTCTAGTGGTATGTGATGGACAGTAAAATCGAAAACCCTTAGATCTCTCAGGATATCTAATAAAATGGAAACTAATGGTTTTAGAGTCAAGTTTCTTTATTTGTGGATTAAAAATCTTAGCCTCGGCAAGACAGCCTAACACCCGTAAGTATTTTAAACTAGGTTTCCTAACTGTCCAAATTTCATAAGGAGTATTAGGGACAGATTTCTATGAACCAACTTTAAAATATGAACAACTGTCTTTAATGCCTTAGTCCAAAAAAACACAAGTAAGCTAGAATTACATAACATACTACGTACCATATCCATAAGGGTACGATTTCACCTTTTAGCTACACCATTCTACTACGGTGTACCAGGCATTGTATACTGAGTGACAATTCCATTTTCTTGACAAAATAAGGCAAATGGACCAGGACTATGACCTGCATCGGAGTGTTTACCATAATACTCCCCGCCTCTATCTGATCTCACTACTTTAATTTTTTGGTCAAGTTAATTTTCAACTTCAGCCTTGAAAACTTTAAACATATTTAGTGATTCAGATTTTTCATTAATCAGGTAGACATAAGTATAATGAGAATAGTCATCAATGAACGTAGTGAAAGATTTGTGTCCACCAATTCTTGGAGAAAATGGTCCACATATATCAATATGAATCACCTCAAGAAGTGCACTACTTCTTGTTGCTCCTCTTTTATTACCTTTCATAAATTTTCCTTTTATACATTCAATACAATGGTCAGAAAAATCTAGTGAATGAAGAATTCCATTCTTTACAAGATGTTGCATTCTGTCTTTTGAAATATGGCCTAAGCATTGATGCCACAATTTTGAAGAATTCTCATTATCTAGTTTTCTCTTATTTTCACTTTTAGATGCACTTTCTGTCACATTCATTGTTAACAAGGATTCATAAAAGACATTATCCAAATTTATCTCATAGAGGTTTCCCTTTAAAGAGCCAGAATCAATAACATGAGAGTAATGATAAATAATTATTTTATTATTCCCAAACTTAAACGAAAATCCATCAACGTCAAGTTTAGATACAGAAATTAAATTTCGTGTCATACTGGGAACATAAAGTGTATCATATAAATACAAGATGAAACCACTCTCCAAAACTAAAAGAAGAGTTCCTACAGCTTCAACTTGTATAGACTCTCCATTGCCAACTTTAATGGTTCTTTCCCCCTTTTGAAGTGTCTTCTTTGAAAGGAATTCATGCAATGAATTAGTAATGTGAACCATAGCATCAGTGTCAAGTCACCATGTATTAGAAGGAACATCAATTAGAAAGTATTCATAAGTTACTTTTCTTTTCAAGTCATTCTCTTAATTTAGGGCATTCTTTCTGAATATGTCATTGTTTCTTACAGAAGTGACATTTAGGACATGTCTCAGAGTTGTTACCTGAATAATTTGCCTTATTTATTTTTGTAGAAATTGATTTATCTTTATTCTTAAAATCTTTGCCATTTTTATAAGTCTTCTTCTTATAGGATCCAGTGGTAGTCAAATGAGCAATATTAGGTTTTTCAACCATAAGCCTTTCTTCATCTTGGACACGCATGGAGATTAACTTGCTCATCTTCCACTTTTCTTTCTGCGTGTTATATTTGATCTTAAATGGATTAAACTGTGCAGGAAGAGAAGTCATAATGAAGTGAATAAGAAAACCCTCAAAATCGCCATGTTCATACCCTTTAATTTAAAGGCCATGTTGTTCATCATCATAATGTGCTCGCGCACCCCACTAACCCCGTCATACATGCTAGTAAGCATTTTCAAAATAAGGGTACTTGCATGAGTTTTAGAAGAACAATTAAATTGTTACTCGACTGAAGTTAAGTACTCTTTAACATTCTCAAAGTCAGGAATGCTCATCGAATGGCTGTCGTGATAGAGTTTTTCATAATCATAAGAGACATACAGTTGGATCGCTCCCACTTTCATAAATAACCTATTGCTCAATTGAGCTAGTAGTTATAAGTGGAACAAGATGATCCATTCGTAGTGCATAATCCAAAATTATAGTGCTGAGAACAATTTTTACTTACACTTTTCAAGTAGTAAAATTAGTTTCATTAAAGATTTCAATTCCAGAGAGATACCCAGAAATACTAGTTGGAGTCAATGTCGAAATATAATCAAGCTCATAAACATGCTTACAAAAAACTAAAAGAAATCCACAATGTACAACAATAATTAATAATTAAGGGCAAGCAGTTAGTTACATAAAATCTATTTACAACACCCAAAAATAAATTTTAATGAGATGTTGATACATAATTATTAATTTTTCGTTGGTCCAATTAATAATATACTAATAACATCCCCATAAAATAATGCAAACACATTTATCCACGCATCACCGTTGAGCAGAAAACAAAATAAACATGTTACTTATGCAATAAAATTCCATTTAATAAATTTTAATTCTAATTTTCCGTTGGGTAAAATTTAAATAATCATTTATTAAATATAACATTGTGTGACTTTTCTTAATCTTTAATTGTTTCAATTAATAACCCTCCGTTGGGTTGATTATTAATTTTAACAATAAAAGAGTCACGCATACATGTAAGACCCCAAATAATTAATAAATGAAATTTAATTTCCTCTAATTATTATTTTGAATAGTAAGGGTTGATTTTATTAATGTGGATAGTTATGGGTAAAATACGCAAATATTTTAAAATAAGCAAGTGGTTATAAAATATTCATTGTTGTCGGGGAATATTTGTTTGATCGTGGAATATTCGTACTGTTGGAGAATATTCGTACGATGGCACAATCATGTGTGGACCCTATAACGGAAAGCGATTAGATGAAGAAAACGACAAATATAAGTTGTTTAAAAATAACGGCGTAGTTGTTACCGTTAATACTATTAAAATACTCGGTGGTTAAAACACAGTAGCACACGGTATTGCACCAATTATTGATTCTTACGTAAGAAGGCACTACTCAATAATGGTTACAGTAATTACTGTTCATTATTTTATTTTATTGATTTAATAATTGCTGCATTGATATTTTATATTGCTGCTGTTTCAATAATTGTCATTACACAGTATTTTTCATTATCGAAGCAATAATTCATATTATCTGAATAATATTGTTAGATAATATTATTGGCAATGTCTAGAAAGTTCTGTTTAAGGAGATGTTTGGTCAACTAATTGCGCGCCAGTAAGGAGAAATTCTTATTGGAAAGCCCCCACTTTCCTAGGAACTGCCTGGTTGTCAATATTGTGATTCTGTAATATTATTTATGAATAATTAATTATTGATTCATATGATGAGAAAAATATTAATTTTATGTGGATATAGATGGAGAAAATTTTTAATGTGACAATTGTTGAAAATTGAAATTTTATCTTTTTCTGATAAAATAATTCATTTAAATATATTATTATATTTTAATAATATAATAATATTGATATTTTTACGATGAATGTGGGATATATGAGTATATGTGGAAAAGGAATATTTTTGTTATCAAAAATATTTAAAGCACGTTTTATGTGTCGGTGGACCCCATTTCTTGACTGAAATTTGATTATAGCCTATAAAATCGCCCGTTTGTAGATTTCGGTCAATTTCTATTTGGAATTTGGAAAAACTTTCTTCTGTAAAGTTTTAGAGAATTGAAATTCCTATAAAAACTGGCGAGATTCGAATTTTCTTACAAAAGGGCTATTTATTATGAATTATTGAAGTTCCGAAGTTCCGAAATAATTGATTTTTGAAAGTTTTAATTATTTTTATTTACAAAAACGTGATTTTCATTTTGTTTCCCTCATTTAACATGTGATAGGGGCTGAGTTCAGATGGTAAAAGGCATGCGTATGAAGTTTTAGAAAAAATATAATAATATTTAATAAATTTTCTATTTTGGTGTTCTAAGCATTTTCTATAAATAGGGTGCTTAGGTTAGAATTAAAAATCACACCAGAAACTGAAGTTTTCTCTCTCTATATTATCGAGCGTATTCTTTTGAGTATTTTGAGTATATTTTGAGTATTGCTATACGGTGCAAGTTCAAGTCATAGCCTATATCCGGTGTTTCAACTAGAAGTACTGTCTTTCGAGGTAAGGGATATTATTTTTTTTAAATGATATTATTTCTTCTAATATCATTATGTCGAAGTATTGATCTGAACTTTTAATCAAATTTGGAACTTTTTGTGTCGGAGTTACTATTCATGTATACGGCACTATTCAAGTATACGACACTATTCACGAATATGACATTATTCCTCGAAAAATAAAAATTTTTCTTTTTTCGTCTAAAATATCTATTGTGGATACTAGCTTTGATTGTATCCATGTTTTGATCATTCTTGAATTATACACCACTATGATTATTTTTGAGGTATTTTTGGACATGGTTAAAATAAAGTACGAATCATTAATCCTTAATCTTTGTCATTTTGTTTCACTGGATTCGTTTTTTTAAAAATATTTTTCATCATCCTCAGTCTTAAATGATGATATTAATGAATATCTTTGCCTGTAGTGCAAAGATGAATGATTTCTGATGAATATCTTTGGCCCGTAGTGCAAAGATAAACAGGTGTTTAGATGAACATGACCAACTGATGAATATTGGCCTGTAGTGCAAAGATGAATATTTGATTCCAGATATATATTGATTGATGTTACAGGGATAAAAGATAGACGATGAACTTTAAATTCATATATAGAAGATAGTAGTTTGCATTCTCTACTTAACTCTTCTAATGAATTATTATTTTTGCTGCGAATATTGATTTAAAACTTGTTGTCTATTGTATTCTATTAGATTTTTTTCCCTGTTGAAGACTAATGATAATTTGTTGTATATTATCTTAGTCATAATATTCTTTACTGGGCTAGTTGAGCTCACCCTTTTCCTTTTTGTTCCATTTTTCTTCTCAGGAGGCGAGAATATAGCGAGTACGAGTCGGGGTATGGAATAAAGGATCTAGAGAGAGCTGTTTAGTAGTTCTCACCATTTTTGTAAAATAATGTATCAATAAATGTGATAAGAATTTATTTGAGTATAGATATTGTCTAGAAGATAATGTTTGTATTCAAACTCACAGTTTTACTGTTGTAATAATAAAGTTGTAGTTATTTATGTACCATATATTGACATCTCAGAATGAGTGATGTATACCTATTTTGGAGGAGTCACAGTACATGTAAATTATTATGATCAAACTCAATTTTTTTTAAAATATTAATCAAGTTTAAAAATTAACATTATTTAAAATTTACATGTAACAACTTAAAAGCCCTAATAATATATCACATTATGTTCAAAATTTTAAATTAAAATATATAATTATGAACATGAATTTATTATAAAATAATCACGTTAATTTTAACATGAATACATGAGGGCATAAGAATATCATAATATTATCCATACATAAATAATAAATTTAACATGTATTATTTTAATATTCATGTTCATATTCAAGCATAATATTATGAACAATAAAATTTAATATATATATATATATATATATAAAATAAGTAAGGCATGTGGCAATAACGCGAATTAAGATCATAATACATAATATAGTACTTTAATACCATGAATATAGGAATTGAGATCACATAGTACAGGAGAATAAATGTATTAACAAAACTGAAACAGTTTTCCTTACTTTCGGAAACTTCTTTTCCGTGACAACAGAATAATAAATTGAAACAAATTGATGTTATAATCATCAAAAATACCTTTTTCACCTAAACAATATAAATTAATATATTCTATGTGATAGCATAATCATGCTTTGATACCAGATGTTGAATAAATTATACAAGAATGTGTTATTGCATAGAATAAAATAAAATCAATAATAATAATATTAAGTACTTACATGAACTGAGAGAAGTCATCTTGTATGTATCACGTTTTCGCTGCGCTTAAGGGTGAAGGTTTTCAATTGTCTCTTTCAATCTTATGATGGATGTGTATGTGTGTATAAAATTCTTGAGACGATAATTCGGACCAACCCCTAACTATTTTATTTATAGAATAGTTAAAGGTCAAAATTATCCATCAAGATTATGAAACCCTAGGGCCCATTATGTCAAATATTATTAGGAATATTATTTATAGGTCACATAATTAATTACCAAACTCATAAATAAAGTGATTAAATTAATACAATATGTAAGCTTAATAATTACATAAATAGTAAAGGTCACATAAGGAATAAAATATTCCAACATAAGCATCGTCATCATCATGAATGGCAAGCAAAATTTAATTTTTTAGATTTGTTTGGGGGTGAAAAGTGATGGCCCAGTGAGAGAGAGAGTGCGTGATAGCAATGTTTGAACAAAATGGGAAATGGTCGAATGGCGAGAAGAAAAGTAAGTTTAGGCAATGCTGAGTGATTAATAGCCCCCCAAAACCAGAAAATCAAGTTGCCGAAGTTGCTGACTGCCTGACTCTAGTTAAACTAGCTGACGACGACTTTCTATTTTAAATCATGGTCTTCGATAATTGTAATAGAAGATAGAGATGATATATGTCAATTTTTTATTCATAATAAATACATGTTATGAATCATTGCCTATATATATATATACATATATATATATTACTTTTTTATTTAAAAAAAATTAAAATATAATATTTTTTGCGGAAGTGATGTAGTGTTAATTGTAAATTCATTATATTTATATTGATATCCCTCTAAAGTGGAGGTTTCAAAAAATAAACAAATCATAATTTTCATCATCCCAAACAAAGCTTAGTTCAAGAAATATAACTCCAGTTTTCCAAAACTAAAAGGGTTCATTATTTATTATTATTATTTTTAAATAACTAGACCATGTTTGTTTGTAAGAATTATAATCGCGGGATTATAATTCCAAGATTATTAATTCTAGGATTAAATAGTCTTAGTCACGTGTTTGTTTTTTATAGAATTATTCATGGGTTAACTTAAAATAATCTCATGTTATGTTTGTATTTTTCAAGATTAATTAAAGTATTGGATTAAAAAATATCGTTTAGAATATTACACCCTTACCAATAATAACATATTTTAAACTTATTTACAAATAAAAAAAAAATATTTACTTATTATATATAAACCCCCACCCCCACCTCCACCTCCACCTCCCAAAAAAATAATATTTATTGATTATGTGTACAATCCCACCCACACCTCCCACTCCCACTCCCACTCCCACTCCCACTCCCACTCCCACTCCCAAAAATCATATTTAGTTATTATGTATACACCCACCCTATCCAGCCCCTAGCCCCAACCCCCCCCCCTTTCCTCCTAAAAAAAATATTTACTGATTATGTATACACCTCCACTCGCCCTCGCCCTCGCCCACCTCCACCTCACCCTTCTCAAAAAAAAATATTTAGTAATTATATATACACCTCACCCCCCCCCCCCACCATCCTGTCCACTCCCAATCCCTCCTAAAAAATAATAATATTTAGTCTTTATACTAGTAACTTTTAAGTTGATGGTAATAATAACAGAATTTGCAGGATATTATGGTCATTTTAAAAAAAGATTAAGGTTAATTTTGTCTAGCAATTTTTAATCCCAAATGATAGGGATTATAATACTAGGTAGAATATGGTATTAAATAATCTCACATCTTAAGTTATTTTATAATCAAAATCAAATTTTCCTCTTGCCTTTTGGCAAGCTCTCTTCATCTTGCCTTTTGGCATGTTTTTGTTCTAGACCTCCTGTTTTTTGTTTCTGTTCCTAATGGCTTCGGATAGGCGATTGCCTCACTCTGATTTGTCTGAGGTATGCCGTCTTCTCACCCTTGATGATGAGGATTCCAGTGGCCTGGTGCTGGATGAGAATATTGTTAAGAATCCTGATGATGATTTTTCTCTTTGTTTGGTTGGCAAGTTTCTTACGGACAAGCCGATTAAGTTTAATGTGATGAAGGATACTCTGATCCCAATCTGGAACCCAGTCATGGGTATCGATGTGAAAGAATATGGTGATAGCGGGTTTCTGTTCCGGTTTTTTCATGAGCGTGATATGGCTCGAGTGCTCAATGATGGCCCTTGGTCGTTTTCCAATCATATTCTTCTCTTGCGGCGTCTTGCCCCCGGGGAATAGCCTTCTCAAGTTCCGCTTAATATGGTTGAGATGTGGATTCAGATTTTTGATCTTCCTATTGGGTTTATGTCTGAGCGGATTGGGGTGGCGGTGGGCAATTATATAGGCAAGTTTGTGTCGTCTGATGCCCTGAACTTTGATGGGAAGCTAAAGACCTTTATGCGTATTCGGGTAGCCATGGATGTGCAAAAATCGATTACCCAGAAAATACGGCTTAAAAAGCCTATCGGGGATTGGTTCTGGGTGAATTTTAAGTATGAGAGATTGCCATATTTTGTTTTTATTGTGGTCTGATGAGTCATGCGGAACCTTTCTGCCGCAAGTCCCGAGAAAATCCTCTCCCTCATGAGAAATGGCCGTATGGTCTTTGGCTTCGTGCACAACCTTGTCGGCAAGGTGGACGCGTTGCAGATAAATGGCTTCGTTCTTCAATTCAGGATAGCGTTTCTCCGATCTCTGGTGACGGTGACGCAAATATGGCCATGGATATGGGAACACCGAAATCACTAGATACAGGTAAGATAGTTGTTGTCCATGATAAGCAATATCCTAATTTTATGGGATTAAATGGGATTTTCGCACATTCGTTGGGATCCTCTTCAGTGCCATCTATTATGCCAATTAATGGTCCTATTTCTATGGAAGATACTCCAGCTAATGGCGTGATTCTTGCTGAGCAGAAACGTCGTCGTACTGACTTAGTGGATATTCAAGCTGATGTGGTCTATTCTGAGTCTGGTTCATTGGTTCCTGTTGATACTAATTTGGTTAATCCGACACCAATAAACGAATTGAAGGTGGGTCCTGGTCCCCAGGCCCACCGAGGCCCATGACGACTTTGAGTTGGAATTGTCGTGGGCTGGGCAACCCACGGACAATTCGTGTTCTTGCAGACTTAGTCCGTAATTTTAAGCCTTGCTTTGTAATTCTGATTGAAAATATGCTATTTCGTGATCGATTGAATGAAATAAAAGTTAAGTTGGGTTACGATGGTGTGTTTGTCGTTAGCAGTTCTGGCCATGGAGGAGGTATTGCTCTTCTATGGAAATTTAAAAATAGTGCTCGTCTTATTTCATATTCGAATCACCATATTGACGCCGAAGTTCATCTTCCTGATATGATTCCTTGGAGGTTAACGGGGTTTTATGGCTATGCTGCTCGTCACCAACAGCGTCATTCGTGGGACTTATTGCGGCATCTCAGTAGTCAATCTAATCTCCCTTGGTGCTGTATTGGGGATTACAATGACCTTCTTGTTTCTTCTAAGAAATGTGGGGCTCTCGATCACCCCCAGTGGCTGCTCGATGGGTTCCGACATGCTGTTGATGATTGCAGGCTTATGGATATTGGTATGGAGGGCCATCCGTTCACTTGGGAGCGCCGTCGTGGTTTTCCCGACTGGGTTGAGGAGCGCCTCGATTGTGCTTTGGTTTCTTTTCCGTGGTCTAAGGCCTTTCCTAATGTTGTCTTACGTAATGTTGAGGCTGCCATGTTAGATCATTCGGCTATCTTGTTGGACTTTCGGGCTACATTGTCAAGTGGTCGGCGACGTAAGTTTCGGTTTGAGAATTATTAGCTTCGGGACCATAATTGCAGGTTGGTTGTGTCGGAGAGCTGGAGTCGCAGTGTTGGTAGTCCCATTCTTAAGCAAATTCAACGTTGTGGTGCAGATTTAATGTCTTGGGGGGTTCATCTATCTTCCCACTTTCGTCGTGACATTGCTGTATGCAAGGGTGAGCTGCGATTTCTTCGTTCTCAAGGAAATTTGGCTTCAGTTGATCAATTAATCAATGGAAGAGCCGCTACAACTTATTGCTTGCTCAGCAGGAGGATTTCTGGAAGCAGATGTCCAAACAAATGTGGATCAAAGCTGTTGATTCAAATTCTAAGTATTTCCATTCTACTGCTACCTCCAGGATAAAGAATAATACTGTATTACAACTCAAGGACTCTCATGGGTCGTGGGTTCAGTGGGACTCTGGTATGGCTGATTTATTTCCATCATATTTTACTAATATCTTCTCTTCTAAAGGTTGTCATAGTCAGGAGGTTTTGAACAGCATTGACGTGTGTGTAATAGACAGTCCCAGTGCGTCTCTTATTGCTCCTTTTTCTAAAGATGAAGTGAAAGAGGCCTTATTTTCTATGCACCCTGATAAGGTCCCGGGTCCAGACGGAATGAATCCCGCTTTTTACCAGCGGTTTTGGAGTATTGTTGGGGATTCTGTTGCTCATTCTTGCCTTTCTTTTTTCGATCAAGGGGCGTTCCCTGATCGGTTCAATGAAACCAATATTGTGTTAATTCCAAAGAAGTCTAAGCCGAAGTTTGTTACTGATTTACGCCATATCTCGTTATGCAATGTAATTTATAAGATTGTTGCTAAGATGTTGGCTAACCGTTTAAAGTTTGTGTTGGACTCTCTTATTTCTGAACAGTAGAGCTCTTTTATTCCTGGGTGTCTTATCACAGACAATATCATGGTGGCTTTGGAGATTATTCATTATCTCAAAAGGAAGTGTCAGGGTAAGGTAGGTTTCTCCGCTCTTAAGATTGATATGAGTAAAGCCTATGATCGGCTCGAGTGGAAGTATTTGCAGCAAGTTATGGTTCGGATGGGGTTTTCGTTTGTTTGGATTCGATGGATTATGTTGTGTGTTACCACTGTCCGGTATTCTATTATTCATAATGGTGTTGAGCTTGATCATATTACGCCTTCTAGGGGTTTTCGGCAAGGCTGCCCATTGTCGCCTTACTTGTTTATCCTTTGTGCAGAGGGCTTCTCTTCCCTGCTTCGTAAGTATGAACGTTGTGGGTTTATTCATGGTTGCAGGGTCACGCCTCGAGCTCCTGTGGTTTCACATCTCTTTTTTGCCGATGACAGTTACTTATTTTTTAAAGCAACCCCTTCAAAGAATCAGAATATTAAAGAATGTATACATTTGTATGAATTGGCTTCGGGGCAACGAATCAACTTCCAAAAGTCTTCTATCCTTTTTAGTGCTAACACAATTGTGGAGATGCAGGAGGCGATTAACTCTATTTTGGGTGTGCACTCCACGTCTGACCATGGGTTCTATTTAGGCCGTCCTTCTTTTGTGGGGCAAAATAGAAATAGTGCATTATCTTTTATTAAGGAAAGGGTTTGGTCTAGGTTTGCGGGGTGGAAGTCAAAGCTTCTGTCAAAATCAGGTAAGGAGGTCTTATTGAAAAGTGTGGCCCAGGCCCTTCTTATTTTTTCCATGAGTGTTTTTCTCTTGCCTAAGGAGCTTTGCTCAGCGTTGGAGGCTGCTATGAATCGGTTTTGGTGGAGATTTGGGGTGGGGAATTCAAAGGGCATTCACTGGTTTGGCTGGAAAAGGTTGTGCGCTAGAAAGGAGAATGGTGGCTTGGGTTTCAAAAGTCTTTATGATTTTAATCTTGCTATGCTTGGCAAGAACGGGTGGAGGCTAATGTCGAGGCCGGATTCTTTGGTTGCTTAGGTCTATAAGGCCCGTTATTTCCCTCATTCTTCTTTTCTTCTAGCTCCTCCTGGGAATAATCCAAGCTTTATTTGGAGTAGCATTAGAGCTGCTCAACCTCTATTGCACCAAGGCTGCTGTTGGCGTGTGGGCGACGACAATTCTATTAACATTTGGACTGATCATTGGCTGTCGGATCAGTCTAACCCTTGGCTTGAGACGCCTATTATTCCTGCTCTTAAAGAGGTATTTGTTGCTGGCCTTTTGTCCCCAGTTGGCGGATCATGGGACGAGGATGTTCTTTGGGATCTCTTCTGTGATCGTGATATTGGCCTCATACAGAGTCTTATTCGTCATAGGAGTGGGGTTGATAAGCTTTGTTGGAGTCTTGAGAATCGAGAGTTGTATATGGTTAAGAGCGCTTATAAGTTGCTTACATCGGGTTTGCAATCGTTGTTCCCTTATCATTCTTTGCCAGTCTGGAAAAAGTTGTGGGCAGTTCGGGTTCCACCCAAGGTTAAACATATGGTGTGGAGGTTATGTAGTGGGTGTCTTCCTTCTTAAGGAAAATCTACGTGGTAAGAGAGTGGATGTCGATATCTTGTGTCTGATTTGTAAGGTTGCAGTTGAATCAACGTCCCATGTCTTTGCTTCCTGCTCGTTTGCTTGTGCTTGTTGGCAACTGTTCTCGTTTTGTGATGGCCCTATTAATGATCTTGATTTTTTTTCCATGTCTTTTACGTATTTTCAATGGTAGTTCAGGGGATAAAGCTGCTCATGTGTGTATGGTGATTTGGGCTTTATGGCGTAATCGGAACGAGGCACTATGGAATCAAAAGTTCCAGCTACCTAAGAGTTTGCTGAACTTGGACAACTCCTTTCTTTTGCAATGGGTGTCGGCGCAAGGTTCTGTTGGTCCTGAGGTCTTCTCGACAGCGGATGACGGAGCTGTGTGCTGGACAAAACCTCCTCTGGGTTGGTTAAAGTGTAACTGTGATGGGGCCACGTTTTCTCAACCTAATAAGATTGGTTTCGGGTGGGTTGTGCGTGATCAGTTTGGAGTTATGGTGGTATCTGGGAGCGGGGCGGTGGACGGGTCTGATCCTGATATGGCCGAGGCTTTAGGGTGTAAGGAGGCCTTGTGTTGGTTGAAGGCTCAGGCTGCCCGTAGAGTGATTATGGAGATGGATTCACTGAATTTAGTTCTAGCGCTTTGTCAGCAGGTTTCTTTTCCTAGTCTCCTTGGTGATGTTATTGATGAGTGTAAGCAACTCCTCCAGGATATTGAGAATAGTCGTGAGTGTTTTGTTCGTAGGTCAGCGAATTCAGTTGCTCATGTTTTGGCATGTGCGTCGATTTCTATGTCTGATGTGCATATCTGGAGAGGTTCTCCTCCTCAGTTTATTTGTAATGCTTTGAATTTAGATGTTTAATGAAATTCCCATATTTTTGTCAAAAAAAGTTATTTTATAATCTCAGGCCTAATAGTCCCAAACTCAAAGTTAAAAATCAATAAGACATTTATAATTAATAATCATATCCCAAATATAATTCTTACAAACAAACATAGGCGTAATATTACATAAACAAAACCCCATGACTGGTCCCTGTCGCCACTTTGCCACAGGAATCCAGCGACCAGACGTCTATGTAAAATGAGTAGGACCCACAGAGGCGGAACCAGGGGGGGCGCGGGGGGGCATATGCCCCCGGTAGATCGACGGCCCAGGCAGAATTAGGGGCAGGGGCGGGGGCGGGGGCGGGGGCGGGGGCGGGGGCGGGGGCGGGGGCGGGGGCGGGGGGCGGGAGGGGGGCAGCCATCAAGCGCCAGCCACAGTCCACAGAGGCCAGATCGAGCCACCGCCCGTCGCCTGTCACCGGTCGCTAGTCTGCAGCCAAAGAGAGAGAGCTTCGCCGATCGTCGGTTGCCTTGTCTAGTTGTCTGCAGCCAGAGAGAGCTTAGCCTTGTCTGTAGCATTATTCTTTGTTTTTATACTATTAGCTAGGAAATATATATCTTATCCTAATTGTACTATGATACAGAAAATAGCCATTCTAACCATTTTTAGTTATATCACCTTTGATATTTTTAAAAATATTTTATGAGAGAAATAACAAAAAAAAGAAGACAAAATGTAGTATTTTTATTTTAAAATATAAGAATATTATACATTTTTTAAAGTCAACTCAGGATATTTTTAAATTTAAAATTGATATAATTTTTCTTTAACTTTAGTCAATTACTTATTGTAAGATTGATTATTGAGAATTATTATTTTCACAAATAAAAATTAATATTTTCATAATGTCTCTCACATAAGTGTGAGATCATTTACTATTCATGTGAAATTTTTTTATGTAATTATTATTTTTACTTATAAAAATATCAATTCTCTTACTATCTTGTGACTTTTAATAAATCTTCCTAATTTTAAATACAACAATAATCTTAAATTAATTTTTTTTTAAAAAAATATGTGGTTTCGGTGAGTTTGAAATCAAGTGGCCCAAGTAGGCATCATAAGTGTCAAAACGTGGCTTAGCACAGTTGATAACCCTCCTATTTGTTATGTTTTTGCAAAAGTGTTCCCTAATTTTTTTTTTTACCATAAGTCTCTCTCAAAGATATATTAGTTGTGCAAAATTGTTCCTCCAACCCTTTTGTCAACAAAAAACTGAATTTTTTCAAATTAAATTTGACAGAAGTAGTAACATATTATTCATGTATAAAGTAAGGTTATTATAGTTATTATGGTAGTTAGACCTATTTGAGTGCAACAAAATTCATATTTACGATTGAGATATTTTCCATTTTTTTCAATATGGGTCAAAATCAAACCCAACGACCTTAACTCTGCTCACTCGCCGCTACAACCTACACGTCGCTACTCCGCTACAACCTACACGTCGCTACTCCGGACCTCCGGTAACCGCCTTTAAATTTTGACCCCCCCCCTAAACTTTTGTTCTGGTTCCGCCACTGAGGACCCATAAAAATTAACATCGGGATTTAAGCTCCCGATGTCGCCATTCCACAGAGTAAGGATCTGATTGTGCGCGAGCTTTAACGATTTCTTAGTGTGCTCACCGAGCCCGTAAAGAGAGGAGCGATCGGAGGGGAGAGAGGAAGAGATTTGAAGAAATTGGTCTTTGAAAACGAGGAATGTGTTGTTAGGATTTGATGGGTCCGGTGAAGTGTTGAAGAGGGTGTCGTCGGAGGAGCGGCAGGTGACGGTGAAGCCAAATGGGGTGGTGTTGTGGAGAGTAAAGATGAAATCTGAGTTGGGGTTAGAGAGATTGTAGTTTTTCGACAGTGGGAGGTGGTTTTCCGGCGGTAGTTGGTGGGTGGGGAGGGGTTGACGGGGGAGGGAGGATGTCTTGTGGGATTTCTCATCTTTGGTGGTTGGCGTCTGTTATGTGGATTCTCAGTCGATCACTTGTTTCAAAACTGCAACATGTAAAAATATAATTTTAATTATGGAAACTCCATCTTTATATTAGATTTATTATATGTTTACAAATGTTAAGTTGTTAAATAATAATTGACCCTTACTTTTTTATGCTCTTTTATTTTTCATGTCATTTTCTTTTTTTTCTTTTTATTTACGTCCACGTCAGCGTCACATAGATAAAAAAAAGTAATCGTCCGTCAACTTTTTTTTAACGGAATGACCCAATTTAAAAATAAAAATTAATTCAATGAGTTAATTTGAAAAATTAAAAGTTCAATCAAATATTCAATAAAACGTGTCATCTTCGGTGGTTAAATTATTAGTTTTGCATTAAAATTGATTTGAAATAGTATGAGTTCTAAATTATTGTTATTATTATTGATTTTTTATAGCAAAAAGAGGCATTAAATATGAAGATAGTAAGTTTTTAGCAAAAAAAAAAATAATAGAAAAAACAAATTCAAACAAATAGAAATGACTGGGCAATCAAAAATCTCATTGGAGAAAACTCCAATCAAAACAAAAACTTTAAAAAATTAATTTATTTCCTAGTAATTTTGAACCAAATTTAAAAGGTACAAACACAGAATTTATAACATCCAATATGCAAACACTGTACTCTATAGATAATCAGTTGTACAATAAGCAGTCCATAGAAGTCTTAATCATTTTAAATTTTTTCTGTATAACTTTCTACATTTCCCCCCTTTCTCTACACCTCATTTGTTGAATATAATCAGGGACCTATTGCTGCTATGGGCTATGCAACATGCCCTGTAAAGAATCTAATGGCTTCCCCTGTAAATTCTTGCATTTGAACTTAATTTCTCGATTTTCTTCTCTTCGATGGTTTGCAATAATAGTCATCCAGCAGTCTTCTTCTTCTTCTTCTTCTTCTTCAGAGAATTGTACGGACAGTTATCGCTGTATAGCCATCATTTTATGTTTGTGCACCAGCTTCTGGATGAACCTGAAACCAAAAAAGAAAAAAGAAAAAGGGGTGAGTTTTTCTTTGTATTTATTTTTATGCTTGTAGAACCCGCAACCACTACCCTTAATTAGAATCTGCACCCCATAAACTACCGAGTGCACGCAATACCCAATAAACCACACATACCATGTAATCCCAAAATAGACTATGCAGGAGTGGTTATCGAGTATTATTTATTTAATTTTATATTGTTAGAACCCGCAGTCACTACATTTAGAATATGCACTAAATAAACCACCACCAGGTGTACACAATACCTCATCAACCATGCACACATACCAGGTAATTCCATAATAGACTATGCACGAGTGTTTTTACCCAAAGCTTAATTACTTCGAGAAATAAGATTGTGAGAAGTGACAAACCAGAAACTGCCTGTCGTTGAAGCTTAGGGTCCTAAGCTTCAACTCACCTCTGTGGGTGGTCATCTCATCTAAAATTTCTGCAGAAGATAAATCCATTGCACTGTCCATACTATCAAAATCATCTGATGGTTCTCCTCCACGCTGATATATTAAAACCCATCAGCACAATGGTAAAATAAGAAACATTAAAATGCAAGGTAAACCCATGAAAAAACTAGTACCAAGTTTGTTCTAAGACACATTACAATTCAATCAATAAAGCTAAGATTCGAACCCCTAACAATTTTTTCCACCTATTTCATCTCAAACTTTATAATTTTGCCATCTCAGTCCAACCTCACAAAAATAGAGCAGTTAGACAGGACTAAACTTGAAAAACAATTATAGTTTGAGGATAAAACGTGAAAACAACCCTGACTAATCGTAAGAAACATCTATACTTTGGTGACTAAAATGAAAACAATTATAATTTGAAGACAAAATACACACTAAACATGAAAAACAACTATAGTTTATCCCTTGTAGAAACTTGGACACAATATTGACCGAGTAGTTTCTAAACCATATATAAACGGATATATATATATATATATATATATATATATATATATATATATATATATTTTATAAAAGCAATTAAGTATACCTTGGATGAGGAACTCCTGCTGCGGATTGGAACCCCAACAAATTCCTCATAATCAGCTGCATCCAGTACCTGAAGATACTGAGGTGGAAACACCTTTGGAAGAAGATGTTCTCTTATGCTTATAAGAATGAAAAACGGCAGCGGGAACAATATCCCAGCTACCGGAATCCATGTCACCCCAAAACAAACCAAAAAATACACAAGCTGGAAGAGCGTAAAGGTTGCAATATATTTGAATGGTACCGACTCCACAAATGAAGCATGAACTCCTTCCAGAACTCTGCCCAAAACAATTACACAAGAGAATTAACTCAAATAATTCTAAGATAACAAGTTTATACATGCTAAACTACAAGTAACACTAATAAGTTACTTGGTTCAGATAGGTTATGAAAACAAAATAAATTACCCCTCATGAACTAATAATCCTCAGGAATTGAAATATAAATTTGGCATGTGTCACATAATTCATTGGCTCAATGGCATTTTGTAATTTTCAAATTAAGTGCAAATTTTTTTGTTAAGTGTAGTATTGTTCTTAAAATCCCCGCCTAGGCCCGCTTAAGTCCTACCTAGGTGCTAAGTGATGGGTCCTATACCGCCTCAATTTGGCTGGGCACATAGCCCCTGTCCTACACTGTATCTATTATGTGATGGCTTTGAAACTTTACAAAGCTTGAAATGAATTGTTTGAGCAACATAAGATAGTTTCTTTTGGTAACTTTCATGTTAATTTTAGAATATTTACATCTATGCTTTTTATGGTATATACAAATATATACAATAGAAAAATAAATAAATGAGATCACCTAAGAAAATGCCTAGGCCTCCTGACTCCTAGGAACCGCATAGGCACTAGGCGCCCCTTCTGCCGCTTAGATTTGTCTAACAATTTTAGAACACTGGTTTAGTGAACTGGATCAGAACTTTTCTTTGCCCAACAAACTAGTACTTTCAATTAACATGAATATAAAGTCAAATAATGCAATATCAAAAGGAGGATAAGAAACAAAACTGCGCCACTTACTTGAAACGTCGACCTGCGGGAATGAAGAGGAGCAACAACCTCTCCCAGAACTGATTACCAGGGAGGCTATCAATGGCCATGTAGGCGAAGTATCCCCAAAGAACTGAGGTAGGTATCATCTTGATCACAGGTATAGCTGCCACAGAAAATCCCACAAGCAAAGATTGTAAAAGATTCGTCACCCTTTGCTCATTAACTCGGACAGGCAAGTGAGCTTCAATGTGCTTCGCCGGATCGAATTTTCCCTTAGCATCCTCTCCATCATCATGTTTCATAACTGCGTCCTTCAGGTTCTCTAACTCTTTATCGACAGAAGTAGTCTGCAGGAGAATCATACTTGCTTAACTAAAGCATAGATACATGTGCTAACCATCAACATTAGGAGTCCAAATCTTTTGTCCGATACTCTGTCTCATCTCCTGTCCCATGTTATATATTGATACCATGTGTCATATAGTTACTTATTGGAAAATGATTTATGTGTTGATAGATCTATGACAGATCTATGACGGAGTTGGATTGAGACTTACGTGAAACTTTAAGCGATAGGATATAATAAATTAGGTTGAGGGCCGTGAGGCCATTCTTAATTCCCTCCTATCCCAATTCTCATGTATACACATACGTCTGTATTTACAATTAATATAAATTTGTCGTCATATATAGCAATAATCTTACTTACAAGTTAATTTTTTAAATGGATAAGTATTACTTGATAGGCTGACACCAATACATGGAATGAGACAGGAAAAGGGACAATAAATCTGAATTCCAACATTAACCACACACAGATTAAAGGGCTCAAACATCCAAAAATTACATGAACAGAAAACATACATTTGAAGAACTATCCATCTCAATGAACACGTCATGCATCTTTCCATAAATCTCCGAGTTGCTTGCCTGCAATTTCATGCATTCTTGTGCACTCTTCACCATTTTCTTTTGTATCAACTGCATATCATGTATCAATAAATTGTTTGAGAATATTTGCTTATTATGGTAATGCAAATAGCACAAAGAAAATGCTTCAGGATCACAATTAAATCCCACCTGTCTCTTGAGAACTGCGAGACTCTTGGTGTGCATCGGTGATTGTGGTAGGACACCATTTGAAGGAGGGAGTCCAAGTAACCCACAAATTAAAGTCTAAATCCACGAATTAAACAAATGATATTAATCCATCTTAGACAATAGAAATGAATTAAAACCTTTCAACAAGGAAATATTTTTATTTGAAGTGCTAAAAAGAAGGCTGAATTACATATTTGTCCCTCTAAGTTGCCTCTGAGTTTCAAAGTGGCCCCTTAATTGGTAAAAGTGATACTTTTGTCCTTCAAGTTGGCATTTTTCTTCATTTATGTTCCTTCGGCTGATTTTTCACGTTGAAAATTTATGCTGAGAAGGAACAAAAATAATAACTTGGAGAACAAAAGTGTCACTTTTGCCAATTAAGGGGCCACTTTGAAACTCGATGACAACTTAGATGGGCGAAAATGCAATTCAACCTTATAAGAAAGCCTACATCTATCTAAGAAATAAGAATAAAAAACACATAAAGATACAAATATTTCTAAAAAATATATACCATGAATCCTAGCAACAAGATATCATAATGATACGCAGTTGGATTTTTAAGATTGAACTCCTTCTGTTGTGCAAGCTGTGAAGCTACGCTGTGGTCGAAAAAGTACAGCCCCGCTATCATCACAGCTGGTATGAGGGCAGAACATATGTGTGCCACCGGAACCTTCGCCATATCCTGAAGTTTAAAAGTGAATTATGATTTTGTATATCAAACTTATTGTCATTATAGTGTATTCAGGAAGACTTCAATCTGTATCTAATAAAAGTAATGTCCGTAAACACATATAAACCAATTCCAATATTGGACTGACTAAATATCTTCAGAACAAAGCCTACCTGATTGCTATTTGCTAAGGAAATATTCTTCAAATTTTGATATTTTATTAGTCTATTTTACAATTATAATTAACCTTAATGGAACTTGAAAGCAGGACGTTTTCCAAACTAGGATATTAGAAGTCACAAGCATATTCTAACTTAGAACAACCTATGGACTATAAAGTCTAAGGCAAAACAATAACGATTTTTTTTTATAATCATAACAAAGGCTTCAAGAATACTTGATTATTCTTAATTATACCTTAATTACTGTCCAATGGTATAGTGATTTATCTTCCCATGGAAGAGGACAAAAGAGCCTCCTGGGAACTCCAGAAGGAACTTTTCCGGGTACACCATAAGACAATGCTGTCCAAAACACGACCATAACTGGAACCCCATAATCTGCAACAAAACTTCGAAACCACCCTGAATCAAGCAACCAAAGAGAAAAATATATAAATTAATCAGTTCCCGGTCAAGAGATATTAGAACTATAAACGACCTGAGCCAAGCTGAGCTTTGGCTTTCCAAGTTCGAGCACGCTTTAAACTTAAACGATTTGAGTCATGCCCACACTTTAAACGAGTCTGAGATCTGGTGTAAGAACTCAGCCCATGTAGTAAACAAGTCAAGCACGAGCTCAAGCTAGGTTTAAGCAAGTTGAGCCTAGTCCAGCTTAAGCTCGGCTCGTTTAACTTTATTATTCTATAATTAAGAGAAGTAATTAATTAAATGCTAAATAAACCGGACTTATTCAAGCCAGGCCTAAATAGGTTAGGCTCGAGCCGGACACACCATTGTTCGAGCTCAGCTCGTTTAACTAAATGGGCAAAGGAGATTTTTAGAGCTCAACTTGTTTAATTAACATGCTCGAGTCGGGCTTAGTCGAGCCTGATTTGTTTATAGCTCTAAGACATGTTATAAAGTAGAACGAATTACTTGACCCCATCCTAATGTACCTGTTCCATAACGCCAAGACCTAGCACTTCTACTCTTGATGGCAGTAAAAAGTAGACCAAAGGAGAAAATGATAGCTAATAGGCCATTTGTATAGAGCCAAGAGAATTCGTACTCCTCTGATGCAGGGTTTTCACCTTTGGGAATACGAAATTCAGTTACCAGCCCCTAATAATCAGCAGCTATCCTTAGCATGACACATTTTTAGTAGTTCTTCAAAATGAATAAGACTGTCATATACACATACACAAACACATATTTATATACCTTGATGGCCTCTTGAAGAAAAAGAACAGCAATCAACATGCCAAAAAGTTCCCCTGCAATCCTCGTAAACCTAGTGATGATTGTGCACGCGTTGAATATTGCAAGAAGAAACAGCATAAGTGCAGTCCAAACACAAACCCTGTGGACATATAGACTTAAAAATTAACTTATTAAAAATGATGTGAAATATCTATGATATAGCAATAAAAAAGAAAAAAGAAAAGAAAGGAACACTATTGCCGTACCATCCAGCCCAGGCTAGAAACAGCTCTCCGCCTAACTCTGGCCTTCCTTTGGCGAAACTGTACAATAAAGTGTACATTATAACTGTTGGTTCAGCAACACCTAAAATCAATAGAGGCTGCCCGCCAAGGATTGCATGGATAATTCCGCAAATAGCAGTAGAAGCAAGCGTTTCAACTGTGCTCAAGGTTCCATCTACAATTAAAAAGACAATTCATGATGTATCATCAACTTCTGCGTTACATATTAATACCATGCATTCCAAAATTACAGATAAATTTCTATTTTTAGACTATAAAAAACATGAAATTCCTAACTTGCCATTGCTTTTATTTTTGATCTTTTGAGTACTATCATGCCACCACTACTGCACTAGCTAATGTTAATAATATGTTTGGAAAAATAAAGTTTTTTTTTAGGCTACGTTTGTTTGCAAAAATGATGGGTGAGATAAGACTATTTATACTAATTTATTACTACTACGGGCTATTTTATCTCATACTTAGTCTATTATTTAATCTCATGTACTACATTTTGTCAATTTTTAAGGCCCTATTATGATGGATTATAATCCTATGTGGAAAGGTGATCATATTATATAATCTTCTTTTGAGTTATCAAATGACCAAATGACCTTATAAATGATACCAAATAACTCATGTGATTAAATAACTGACTAATCATGGGATAAAATAGTCCTTAATGATGTTAAATTAGTACAAATTTTACCATTCATAAGTTTTACAAACAAGCATAGCCTAAATGTCATCGATAATATTATTGGTGTAAACTAATATTTTACCTGTTTCCCTATTCAATTGCTCCCCAAATGCAATGACAGGAAGCGCAGAAGCAAAGAAGATATATGCAGTTGGAGCCAATATTCTGAAATTTATGAAGTATGTAATGTTTCAAAATGTTCTTCAACCAAACGTAAATTGATTACTCTAAACATACAAAAAAGATCATACCTTACGCCTGAACTAAGTCCAGCAATCCAATCCTGTTTATAGCACGACAATCTTCCTCTAACATCTTTAATGACCCCTTGGAAAGGGGATTTCATATTCTCCATTGCTGATGCAATGATCCAAGAATCTAAAGCATGGAGATATATCAGCATAAAATCTATATTAGCAAAAAATTAAACTTATTATTTAAATGCATTTTACAGTCTCACGAAAATTAAAGAGAAGAGATTTCTACTCCCAATAATGTCGGTAGAAAACGATTCATATTTTAAAATTCTTAATTCAATTGAACATATTAAAAAAGTTAAAAGCATGTGCTCATGTATCTGTTTAATCCATGAATCGAAATCAAATATACAGAACAACAAAATTCTTATTCCACACCTCGACATGTTTCTAGCCAAAATAAACTGGATTTGAACTACATAAACAAAGAAAACTAATAACAAAGATAGGACACATAAAGCCCATTTAAATATCTACTAAAGGAGTACTTTATGACAAATAAATTCAGTAATTCACATTCTATGAACACACACATGCATCATGCAGAGTCTAATAAGAACAGGGAATCAACTATTTATCGGTGCCCTGAAGAAATAATAACACCAGATAGCCGGTAAGGCATTGTTTCGTAATCAAAGAGTGCCAGCAAAAGGAGAAAAAAAGTCCTTCTAATGAGCATAAATCTAATTACAAATTGTTTAATGTAAGTTACAATCAAACACCAAGTGTAATCAGGGACGGAGGGATCATAGGGCCCGGGGGCCCTACCCTGAGATTTGGAATTTTTTTAAGCCTATAAAATTTTGACAATTTTACTTTTGGCTCCCCAAGATTTATAAATAAATAGAATATATATTGATATTTTTAAAAAAATTATAAGAATGTACATATATTCCAAATATAAGAGTTATTTTTATTGATGCAAGTTAATTTGTAATATAGGCAAATTCATAAATTTATAGCTCCTCATTTTTTAGTTATCATTATACGAATATCAAATTTTACCATTTTTGTTCACTCTACTTGTGTACTATACAAATGGTCCATATGTACAACATACCAAAAAAAAAAATTCTTATTCAACCATTAAGTATAAAAATATTTACAAATTTTGGACCAGGGAAGATACTCCTAGACCTAAGTAAATTATTCATGATCTTACATTGTTATGTCTATGTATTGCGAAAGTTTTGTGGCAAATTACAATTACAAAATTTATCGTTACATGGGTTTGATAGTATTATAAGTGTGACCTACATATTAGGTATCACTTTAAACAATTTATTACGGATACTTATATATCCACGTAACTGACAACAAAAACTTCGATTCATAATTCCATGTTTTTATAAGTTTCTTTTACATTTCATTTCCTTAACTCTCTCTTTTCTACCCCTCGATTCCAACAAAAACCCAAGTGTCCTCAAAACCCCTCGAATTCTGCATAATTTCCGGCTTAATAATCAAGACATCCAATGAAATTACTAAAGGGACAAGAAATTACAGATTCAATATTTGGGGGATCAAAAATAAGAAAATCATCTCTATCCCAAGATTATCATTTTCAAACAAACCAAACAAGAAACAAATAAACAACAATTTGCAGGTAACAAAAACTTTAATTTTCGTTCCATTTCTTCATTTCCCCCCACAAACAACCGATGAAACAGATATTTTATGCCTCCAGCCTCCATGCACATGATATCTCAAAATAGGAACAAATACATGCATTATATATTTATATATATATAGTTATACAAACACAAAAAAATAAAGAACAAGCAAATTAGTAATATTGAATGCATAATGTAAAGAGAGAGAATATTACAATGTGACGGTAGAGAAGATAGAGGATCCAACCGGCGAAGGAGAAAGCCGGTGTAAATTGTCCGCCGGAGGAGAGAGAAAGGGGGTTAATTTTAAGAGGTCTCTCTCCTTTCTTATTTCTCTATGTATCTATATATATATAAACATTCATCTTACACGACTTCACTCGTCTTATTTTAGCCGTCTATTTATATACTTCTTACTCTCTTGATATAAATTATTTTAAAGTTGTGCATAATTATTAAAAAATATAAATTAAATATAATATTAATTGTCTATATTATTCTTATATTAGAAAAAAATGGTATTAAATATTAGACAGAGAAAATAGTGAGAGAACCAAAATTATATTTAATACTTGAGATAATATTGAAAACTAAGCAATTAATATTGTTAACACCAAATTTTGTATACATGATGAAATCACTAAAACAGAAGGCCAAAAAAGCGCTAATAATTGCTGGAATAGTGAATTGTGTTGTGAAATCAAACCCATTAAATACACTCAGATAAACACACACACATTATTGTAAGAGATAAAAAAAATATGGACGCGAGAATTTTACGTGGAAATCCAATCGAAAAAAAACCACAGGGAGAGGTAAGAAATTCATTATAAAAATAATATGGAGAGTACAAATTGTTTAGTTCTCTTCCTTCTCCTCACACTCCGTATTTTCTCTCTTTTATATGTTGTATGTTATTGTGTTCTCCTCCCAAAATCATGTTTATTGTTGTATTTATAGATGTCATGTCCATCCAAATTCAATTAGGAGTAGGAGTCCTTTTTAAAATCACCTTATAACTATAATTAATGACGGATAGATTCCTTCCCAAATTAGATCTCCTTATCTCCCCAAATAAAGAAACACAATCTTACTTTACTAAATAATCTTCTACTATTTGAGCAAGCTCTTAAAATAAATGTATATGGGCTAACACCAGATCTGAACCATTAAATAAATTGATCTACACCTTGGCCATACCCAAATAATTACATCCCAACATTGCCCCACACTCTCCTGCTATAAAGAATTTATAATAGAAGAGTAATCAAAAAGTTCACCATACCCTCCGATTGCCATGTTAGTAAAACTGTCGAACCCACCATATCTATTGCTAAATCCATCACATCAATTCCCGAACATAAGAACCTCCAACATTCTTGAATCTGCCGAACCCTAAAACAACAAGAAGAGATATGTCTCTAAAATGACTCTAAAGATTTGTCAAAGGCACATCCAAAACTCAAATTTTTGAATTCATTCCCATAATTTAAAGACCACCTCTGAACTACCTCCCAAACATCAAATCAGAGAAAAATCCGCAACTCCCGAATTGCAAGTCGAATATGCCTCTCTTAAGTGAATTATCTAAGTCCACCGATATATAAGAGCCTTTCCATTTGACCATCCAACCGAGGAAGAATATAAAAACTCTTATGATTTCAAATGTCTAGATATGCCTTATCACATCGAAATAATGCTCCTGAATGCTAGGGAGGCTTTGATCCGACCTTATATCACCATCTGACCTTATATCGCCATAATAGTCGTCCTGGTCCTTGTGGGAGGCATTGATCTGACTTTATGTCTTCATAACATTGCTCCCGAACCCCCAAAGAGGCTTTCATCCGATCTTATATCTTCATAATAGTCGTCCCGACTCCCGGCCCCTGTGGGAGGCATTGATCCGACCTTATACCACCATCTAACCTTATACCGCAATAATAGTCATCCCGACCTCTGTGGGAGGCATTGATCCAACCTTATACCACCATCTAACCTTATACCGCCTTAATAGTCGTACCAACCCCCGTGGGAGGCATTGATCAGACCTTATATCACCATTCAAACATGTTATTTCCTTGAGTCACTTATAGATTTAGAAGTGAGGTTGAATAGATCTTTTAAAACTTTTGTTAATTAATAAGATATTATCAAATGGTTATTATTTAGTTTGATTAAGCATAGCGGAATATGTCTTTTGAAAATTCCTTTATAGATTAAAAATGAATCTCAATTCTGAATATGTACAAGATAAATAATATAAGCAAGCATATGGAATGTAATAACAGTAAAGTAAAGACACAAACAAATTTTAAATGGTTTGGAGACTGAATAACTCCTAATCCGCTCTTCTACTACTCGAGTAGGAATTCTACTAAGGATTTAGTCACACAAACAAAGACACTCTACCCTCTTCAAGCCCCACAGACTTGGATATTTAGTCACAAAGACAAGGACACTAAGACCTCTTCAAGCATTGCAGCGCCAAAAACATAAAGGAAAATGGCACTGCAGCGTTAATGTCGGGCCAAACCAAGATAAGACACATTTTTGCATGTTTTTGACTCCCAGTTGGATTTATTTTTCAAAATATGCTAGGATATGACTTGTAACCTATAAATACATGTCAAAACACATAAATTATGGAAAAGTAAAAATAATTAGTAGTAGATTAGAGTAGAATAGAACTAGAAGAAGTTTATTTTCAGATCTGAAGAATTATTCAAAGAAGAATTGCAAGGATTGAACGCGGAGCTATAAAGATTGTGCATAATACAGATTTTTATCTCTAAACTCTTTCTTTTATTTTTATAATTTGAACTTGTTGGATTATCTTATTTGTGATGCCCCCAAAATAGGTATATGCAACCCATTCTGAGTCGCCAAATACAGTGTACAAAATTCAAATACAAACTTAATTATACAACTGTCGTGTAAAATACGACCAAACATAAGCTGAGAGTTTTAACACGAATATTGTCTCGTAGATAATGTCTAAACTCAAATGGAGTCCTCATTACAATTAATATCGCACTATTTTATAAAATAGTGAGGACTACTATAGCCACCATCTCGGACCGTCACTCCATTCCTCGACTAGTCCCAACTATATTCTCATTTTCTGAAGAGAACAATGAAAGCAAAGGGTGAACTCAACTAGACCAATAAAGAATATTATGAGTAAGATAATGCATAATAAATTATCGTTAGCCTTCAACAGTGTAAAACTGATAGAATACAATAAACAACCGGTTTAACTGCAGCGGAATAAGCAATCCATTAGAAGAGTCAAGTAGAGCATGTTATCTACTATCATTTATGATTTAAAATTTCATCATTAATATTTTATCGTTGTAACACAGATCAATAAATAATCTACATCATCGAATTATCCATGCACTACAGGCCAAGGATATTCGTTAGTATCACATCCACGAATTATCCATGCACTACGGGCCAAGGATATTCGTTATTATCACCAATGGTCATGATCATGCCAACAATTGTCCATCAACGCACTACGGGCCAATGAGGACTTTTACCACATCATTTGTAACATTACAGGTCATGATTATACCGATACATAATTTTTGGTCATAATCATACAAATTCAACAGTCCATCTATGTATTACGAGCCAAAGATGACTTTCATCACAATATAAGCATGAGGATGATGATAATTATATAAGCATCAATCAAACAAAATCAAGGATAAATATTAAAGATTTTTAATTTATCTAGAGTTTAAAAATGTCCAAATTGTCAACATGATAACTGCTTGTGGAGTAAAATTTAAGAATAATATTCATGTATCAAAAATAATTTGGACAGAAAAGAAATTAGTTTTTGTCATGAATAGTACCCCGAGTGAATAGTACCCCACGAATAGTACTTCGTGAATAGTACCCCGACATAAAAAGATTAAATTTTAACAAGAATGTTCAGAAAAATATTTCTGTGAAAAGATACTCTACGAAGCACACATTTCAAGGATATTCTACTAATTTCAAGGAGTATAGAAGCAATACTTATCAACATAAGTGTAGAATTAAAAATATGAAATGAAATAATATTACTTACATACTACAGAGTATGAAAGAAAATATTATTTATTATGAATACTGAACAAAATAATATCCCTTACCTTAAAAATAAGAGTACTTTTGAATGGTATATCGGGGATATTCTTGAAGAAAACTTTCACTATTTTCTACACTCAAAGTATCCTTAAACTTAAAAGATATACGCACAATATTATAGAAGAAGAATTCTCTGATTCTGGTGTGATTTTCATTTCTAAACTAAGCATCCTATTTATAGGAGAATGGCATGGAACTATTTGGACGCACAATAAGAAAATATCACGGGCGAAGTTCGCGGGTTTTTGACGATTTTTTCTGATTTTACTATGCAGCACTATGCAATAAAATATTCTAATAAAACGAAACTTTAAATAAAATATTATATATATATATATAACACATACGGCACTTATATAATATATATATTTATATATACAAACACCCACACACACACACCCTCACACACACACACACGCACACACGCACACGCACACGCACACACTTATCTATATATATATATATATATATATATATATATAAGTAATAAAACAAAATTGAGATAACTTTCTACCGACGATTTTGAAAAATGACTAAGTGGGAGTCCATGTAATAAACCAAATTTACAACAAATACTTCATAAAAAATCCCTCTATTTATCTCAATTCACTTGGCTTCACTAAACACATTTTTAATAACATTTATTCAGCATTAATATTAGAACTCACAATATTAACAACCAGATCATTCCCAAGAAAGAGGGGGCTTTCCGATAAGGACTACTTCTTATTGGCGCGTAATTAGGTGACCAAATCACTTTTCTCGACAGAACTTTCTAGACATTGTCAATAATACAAATAATAATATGAATAACTTTGTCGTCTCAATTATTAATTTAATAATATAAAATATTGTGCAGATGATACAGTGAAAATAATTGAATTAATAATATGATATACTATGTATCAACTACTGTTGCGATAATTGAATAAAACTGAGTGACTTCTCATGTAAGCATCAATAATCAAAGATACTATACAATACCGTGTACTACTATGCAACCACCCGTATTACTGTATTTTTATCACCGGGTATTTCAATAGTTTAACTATAAAACTTTTGCCGTTATTTTTATAAAAAGTTATTTCTGTCATTTTATAATTCGACAGTAATTCCGTTGTGGGGTCCACCAATGATTGTGCCGTCGTATGAATATTCCCCGATAAAATGAATATTCCCTGACCAAACGAATATTTTATGACAAATTGCTTACTTTGTAAAATTTGTAAATATTATCCACAACTATAACATTATGTCAAATCCACACCTTATTACTCAAAATGATATTTAGAGAAAATTAAATCTTTATTCATAAAAGTTGGGGTCTTACAACCTCCCCTTCTTATGAAATTTCATCTTCAAAATTGGTGTACGTACTTGGTATGTAGAAGAGGTGAGGATACCTTGTTTTCATTTCAGATTCTAACTCCTAGGTCATTTTCTCAATATCGTGGTTTCTCCACAAAACTTTTACTTGAGGTATAACTATGGAGAGTAGAATGTGTTCCTTCTTATCCAAGATTTTAACAGGTACCTCTTCATACGTTAAATCTTCCGCTATCTCGTTTGGTTCTAATTCAATAATGTGGTCTGGGTCTTCCACATATTTATGTAACATAAATATATGAAAAATGTTATGAACACGAGACATACTTGGCGGTAAGGCAAGTCTATAAGCCACATTTCCTACTCGATCGAGGATTTTAAATGGGCCAATGAATCGAGGATTGAGATTTCCTCTCATTCCAAATCTCATAATTCCTTTTCATGGAGCAACACATAACAACACATGATCTCCAACATTGAATTCCAAGTTCTTTCAATGAAGATCAATATAACTCATTTGTCGATCTTGTGAGGTTTTTATACATTGCCGGATCATTTGAATCTTTTCTGTAGTCATGCGTACCAATTTCGGCCCCAACAACGTTGCTTCACCCACCTCGTCCTAGCATACTGGAGAACGACACTTGCGTCCATACAACGCCTCGAATGGAGTCATGCCAATACTTGCTTGATAACTGTTTTTATAGGAGAATTCCACTAATGACAAGAACTTGTCCCAACTTCCTTTAAAGTCAAGGACACATAGTCTTAATAGATCTTCAAGAGTTTGAATAGTCCTCTCCGTCTGACCGTCCGTCTGAGGATGATATGTAAAACTGAGTCATAAATTCATGCCCATAGCTTTCTGTAAATTGACCCAAAATCGTAAAGTGAAACTATGGATACTGGCATACCATGCAGTCTTACAATCTTATTTATATATATACGAGCAAGACGTTCAAGTGAATATCTTTCTCGTATAGGTAAGAAATGAGCAGACTTGGATAATCTATCGACAATGACCCAAATTGCATCTATGCCTTGAGAAACCTTGGGAAGACCAGCAATGAAGTCCATGGTAATGTGCTCCCACTTCCATTCTAGAATTTCAAGTGGTTGCAATTGACCTTTTGGTACTTGATGCTCCGCCTTAACTCATTGATAAGTGTTGATTGATTTCACAATCGATTATTTGTGCAAGCATACACAATCAGCAAGTAATAAAGTGGTAAAATAAAGTGTCGTACCCACAGGGAATTCCAATCAATAAACTCTAACTACTAGTACTATATCAATTCAATTTTATTTAAACAACCACAATTTGTGATTTTTCTAATTAAGAAAACTAAATTTAACTAATTAGAACTATTTTACTCTAACACTTAATTCAAATAAATAAAGGTTAAGACTACAATATCCCCAAATGTAAAACAAACCAATTATCCAATTACTCCAGTTATCATATCACCTGAATTGTTAACTGGAATTCTAGTTGTTAAAAGCTCTTTCCCAAGTGGTCAGCTAAAATTTATTTAATTCAATTAATTCTACGATATTCCTATGCAAAATAATTAAATTAAACCCATTAAGTTTCAATTCCCACTTGTTACATGCAGTGAAAAGAGATATTCCTATTCAATTCACAACCCTGATTATTTATCCCATGCAAATAGTTAAGCATACATGTTATCACGTTCAGTTCTAACCCTAGATTTCATCTCCCAAATCTATCTAGCGTAACACAATGATTATTGGCCAAATAATTAATCAATACGCATAAAACATGACAAAAATTCACCTTGACATAAATAACTGAATTAAATTGAATAATCAATTCATAAATATAAAAGGTTCAATTTGTAGTCTTAATTAAAAAGTTAGTTCATACTGAAAAATAAAACAAAAAATCCCATGAAAATCATCTCAATAGAATTACACAATTGAAAATAAAGAAGAAGAAACTCTAAAAGAAATCCTCCTGACTTCAATCTTCAATCGGAATTATCCTCCACAATTCTCTGCTGATTTCTTGATTAATCTCCAGCTCTGATATGATATCTTTTTGCCATTTGATTGCTTCCTTAAATAATTCTTTTCTTTTTAAGGTTCCTAATCCTCATCAACTTCTTTCCTGCACGCGCCCTGGTCAACTGCCATTTGACCTCAGCGCCGAGGCGCTGAGTTTACTACTTTTTATAGTGCCCCGACGCTACACTTCAAGAAATTTATCATTATACCACTAATGAAGCTGAAATTCCCGATTTGTCCCTGCTCCGCCTCAAACTGCAAAATAACGAATAAACACATAAAAACTATTCTAAATGACTTGAGAACAACAATAAATTAAGCCCTAATGTATTCAATTCATGGGTATATTACCCATTCATCACATACCCCCAAACTTAAATCGTTGCTTGTCCTCAAGCAACAAAACACAATGCAATAAAAAAATATTAAATATAGCATGCAAATGCAAATGCAATTATCTACATGCTTACGATTCCAGCAGTCAAATAGAACACAGTATACTCATCGAACCTCAGAGAAATCACGATAACATGGTAGTACATCATACCAAGACAGATCAATAACTTCCCAATCAATCTTCTAATCTAAACCTGTTATCATTGATATCGTGCGTTTGTGCTCAACAACCATGATAACTGATGAAAAAAAAAATAAGAAACATAATAGATTTCTTGGAAGACATCATATAGTATAAACTCGAGAGCTCCAAAAACAAACTAGATTTGGCTAAAATCACACACTTACCGAATTCCAAGGGTCAAGATGAAATACTTATGCTTTATTTTTATTTTATTTTATTTTTCTAACGGGGGATTTTTGCACTTTTTCCAATTTTATTCATTTTTTTTTCTATTTCCCATGACTGTAAAATGTCTCACTCCATTAGGCTAATAGTGCTACCCCTTAGCGAGCTTTCGACTAACGACTCCCAGACCATTAAGACCTTAGGGCGCTAGGTGTAGAGATAATCCCCTCGGGCTTACTTACTCAAGTAACAAAGGCCCCAAAACAAGACTAGCCATAGTGTTTATTTATTTATTTATTTTTTTATAAAGCTTATATACCCCAAAATTTCCCCCCGAACCGAAGTTTATGTCTAACTTTAGCCATCACTGCCTATCCTTGTTAATCTTTCATTCAACTGGTATTATCCTTTAAAAATCCATTATATATCCATTTAGACTTACTCAGCCAACATGGTCATTTCTTAACATGTGTTATCTTGATAATATCAGTTTCAAACAGATAAAGATTTAAATCAAGTCAAGAAATCACATCAAAGGTTTAATAATCAGTACTAAACTTGTTTATGCAATTCCAGTCTCATCATTAGCCCAAAATATACTTAAACTATCTAACATCTGGAATCATGCGATATACTAAATGCAACACGAACAGTTGATTAATAAGTAACTTGAAAGCTAACATTGAATTTAACAGTCTAAAACATATTCCTAACCTAAATGCCACAATCTACTATGAGCATGTGCAAATAAAACTACACTACCCCCAAACTTATCGTGGGCAATGTCCTCTTCCAAAAAATATAGCAATTTAAAACAGAGGACTTCCCTGAAGAGATCATTCATTGGGCGCATTTTCCTCATCGTTGCTTATTTCTTGATCATAAGGGGGGAACACAGGCAAAACATGAGCAGTTAGGAATTGACTGAGATCAATTCCAGGGTAAAGCTGAGCATACATAGCTGTCTGGGTCTTGAAGTAGTCGACCATAAACCCGTAGATAAAATCTTAACGTTCAAACAGGCAGAAATTTTGGGCTTCAATATTATAGAACCATCCATCAATTTCGCGCTGAACTACATCGGGAACTACACCACGGGGGACTGCTGAGGAGGATCCATAAGCCGGTGAAGCAGGAGCTTGTGGTGCTGCAGCTTGAGGAATTATGAAGCCCAGTCCACGTGGGTGATTTGCACCACCAGTCCACACCCGGTACCTCCTTATCATTTTATGGTCCAAAACCGACATTGGGGGTTGAATCATTTCGTCAAATTTCCATTTTACCCCAAATTTAGAACATAGAGCGCAAATAAGAGAAGGGTGTGGTAACCCTCCCATGGTACCTCATCGTGTAGCCCTTAGGATCGACTGCTGAATGTTCAAACCGACGTCAAGCTTCATACCCTGAACTATCGAATACAGTAGCACTGCCCTTTCTTTGGTGACATCACTAACATGCGTGCATGGAATCAATTTAGCGCAGATAAAAGCAAACCAAGCCTTTCCATATAGACTAAGGCGCGAGTGGGGGAAAGTCATGCTTCCACGTTCATAGAGTGTCCAAGTTGTACCCGATTGACATAACTCACGGATAATCACTTCATAATCCGGTCCTTGGCTCACAAAATTGGAATACTCATTACGGTGACCTGCAATAGGAAATTGGTAACAACCATTGATGTCCTTTTTGCCAATTTTGACAGTTTTTCCTCTCACGTACACGCCATAGTGGAAATGCTCAGAGACGTTGGCGTAGAACTCCTTTACCACTGCAATGATCGTCGGGTCAGGCTATTCGGTGAAATTGAACCAGTTTCACTCAGCAATCATGACAGCCATGTCCGCATCTTTTGATTGGTCAGGACTTAAACCTCGTTCCGGGACTAGAGATCGTGTTGACATACGATTGTAGCGCTCTTGGGCTGCAGCACTCACGAACCTCCTGTTGTCAAATTTCTGTGGAGTTGATGCGGAGACAGAAACCTCTCCGCGTTGACGCTTTGACGCCATTGAAATACTCTACAATTGAAAATAAATACACACGTATTAAAATTTTGTTGTTGCCTCTTTTTCAGTTCTAACAAAAGAGCCCTAACTCATGTAAGCATAAATGGGCCAACAAGTAATACAGATTAAGTAGAGTATCGATCCACGGAGAAAGGTTTCTAAATTAAACTATTATGCATCAACTATATAACTATTTTTTTATATGCTTAAACAGACTCTTATGATTGTGATTTACTCAAAACTCAAATAATAAATAAAACAAGAATATTAATGAAATAAATCAAATTTGGAAATAATGGGATCCTAAATTCATTTAATAGTTCATCTAATTACCACCGTCATGCAAGATTATTCACGTATCACAAGAAATTAGCCAAGAGCACGAATGTAGACATAACCATTTTTCAATGTATTATGACCTACTTACATAACATCCACATACAATAGACATCATGCAATCATCAATAAAACCAACCTCACTATATTTCTATATGAAATTGCAGCCATATTGAATTTAAGCACAAGCCCTTATATAACTCACACGGTGAAACAGTATATATCTATCTGATTCACGAAATATAAAGCTAAGTAAAATAGCCCAATATACGCATGATATCATGATTACAGCCATACTTGCATGTTATTTTTCAAATCCATACAAGCACATAAAATGAATGGTGATCAATCATTCATGCATTCAAATCATCCATAATAGAAAGTCTTGATGATACACAAACAGTTCAGCACTCACGTAATCAATTAGACTACATATTAAAATCTGTTAGAATCCTATAATGGAGTTTAGTTCATTGCTGAACCGAAAGCCATTATGGGATTGAAGCAAAACAAATAAATAAATAAAAGTAATTAAGAGAGAAGACAGAATCGATCAAACCCAATTGCTGATTATATTCCTAGCGTTCTGTTCAAATCCTTAATAATCTCCAGCAACATAAAAGTAGTTTATAAACAATGATTAAATTCCCAAGAAGAAGTAGAAAATATTAAGTCTATGCTTAGCTCCACGTTGGAATTCGTTCGAAGCATAAAACCCTAGTTCTATATTATGAAAAACTCGTAAAAATAATAGATCGTCCGTCTGGTACCAACTAGAATAGTTTTTATCAACTCAAACTCTTCAATTTTAAAAATTATAATAAAGTCAGACATCAACAGTCAACGACACGTGTGGCCACGCGAGGCTCTAGTGAAACATAGGCGCGGGTGCGCCTGGTAACGATTTTGGCTTCTGCAGGTGTATGGCGCAGGTGCGCGCTTCCTAGCTCTTCTGGCCGCGTGGCCGCGCGGCTCCTAAACTCTGTACTCTTTGCTCTGCTGCTGCTGCTTTTTCTTTGACATGCTAATCTCGTTTCCTTATCCATCAATGCTCATTTTCTTTTGACCAATCAACCTTCGTGTCATGCCATCACCGATCTCATGCCATATACCAACGCCGAGCTATGCCATTTTCCTGCACTTTCACACCATAGGAGTTCTCAGTATATGCAATACAAAATAACACAAAATGCAACTAAAAACGTACTAAAATGTACTTGAGCTGAGCATAGTTTTCGTGAATTGATATCCAATAAGTAGGTATAAAACCCACTTATCAAATATATCCAAACTTGAACTATTGCTTGCCCTCAAGTAATGCATACTACATAAACACTAAAAATGCAACTACATGCTATGCAACTATATCATGACACAAACGAGTCTCACATTCTTCTAGCTATAACAGAAATTCAGTCCAACATGCCTCAGTGAATTATCCGAATTCAAGAATGAAACTTCAAATTAAGCAATAAACATAATATCATACACTCAAGTAATCCATACATGCTATAAAAATGATGTGTGTGTGTTGTGTTCACCAAAACTTGACGAAGGCAAGAATACACATGCTTAACTGCTCAACATAGAAAATTAAAGTCTAAATAAAGTCTCATGTATACTTATGCAAAAAAGACTATTCCAACATATCAAAACAAACTAAGGTTCAACAATGGGTTTAACTGTTTTATTTCTACTCACGAGGGCGATTTTCATTCTTTCCCGCGGTGTTTATTGCTATTATTATTATTTTTTTTTCTTTTTTTCACATGACTATGCAATGCCTCATTCCATTAGGCTAACAATGGTTCCCCTTAGCGAGCTTTCAACCAACGACTCCCAGACCATAAAAGACCTTAGGGCGCTAGGTGTTAAGACACCCCTACGGGCGTACTTACTCAAGTAACAAGGGCCCCAAAATAAGACTAGTCACGTTATTGCTGCTTTTTGTTTTATACATAGCATACCCATGCGTTCCCAAAGTTTGAATATCGATGTTTTGTACATTCTAAGTCCATTTTCCACACAATTCTCTTTTTACAACCACATTTCTATCGAGCAATGCAACAAATAATTCTTATGCTTACAAGCAATTGTGAACACTGCAGTGAAAATTGAAAGCATTTAAACAGCATCATGGATCATATTATGTAAAACAGTATAGCTAAGCTTAAGATATCCATTAAATTCAACAATCCTTCAAAATTCATTTTCATCATAATCTAGACATAATTTCCATAAAGCTAGAATTTGTGAGACATGTACTCAACATCAAATGCAACTAAACATAACACATAAAATATGCATAAATTTAAACTAAGCATGCAAATACTATATGCAACTACCTTACTACCCAATACCCCCAAACTTAAAATATTCATTGTCTCAATGAATGAAGGTAAAGGGTTCGAGAAACTCCCCTACTGATCATTGGCACCACCCTCGTCGGGTGGTGAATCTGGTGGTGGATATGGCATAGCAGTCCCAAACTGTGGCCACTCTAGCATCGTCCCCTTCTGTTCAAATGCCTCTGCAACTGACCTTGTCAAACCCGTTGCAAACGCTGCAAAGTTGTCATACATAGCGTCGACCTTTCGCCCTAACCTTCATAGTTGTCGATCCCTAGTAACAGCGGTAGCTTGGGTTGATGGGCCCGCTTCATCTGTCTTGGAGAGCTACGTTGGTGGTGTAGACGATGATGGGCGAAGAATAAATCCCTTTCATCTGGGATGCGGTGTACCCCCTTGCCAATCGTCAAATCTTACAATTGTAGCGTGCGTAATGTCTTGGCTTGGGTATTGCAACTGCTCATCCGTCCACCTCACTCCCACCTTAACACATAAATGCGTCATTATAGAAGCATGTGGAATACTGCCCGTGGTACTTCCTCACATATATTTCAGCATGTTCTGATGCATCAAGTAACCTACTTGCCCACAATGATCCCCCACAATATAATAGCTTGCTCAACTGTAATCTCATGTTGATGAGAAGACGACATGCGTTTGGCACACACAAACAGGCTCTAGGCCTTTGCATAACGATTAATAGTGGATGCCGAAAAAGTCTTGGGATGAGTAGTGCCCGGCGTGCATGTCCACTGAGTCCCTAGAATGCACAAATTGGTGATAACAACATTCAAATCGGTATCCGAATGACCTGCCTCCACCCAACTTGGTCGTCCAGCTGGAGGGTCGGGTAAATGGAACACTTGGCGAATGGCACTTGGTCTGTAATCCACTTGAATCCCACGAACAAAAGCAAACCCATCCATCACTTGCTGTGCATTTGCATAAAACTCCCGCATAATAGCCATAGGTGCAGCCACTGGCGTAGAGCATACCCCGTGCCAATACTTCTCGTGAATCATCTGCACTAACTCACCATCCTACGCTTCGGGTTTGAACCCTCGCTCCCTAACAAACGACTTTGCCATGATTCGGTAGTATTCAATTTGAGCATCCAAGTTGATAAATTTAGAGAAATCAACATTATCTGCTCTGTCACTGCTTGACGATGATGATTCCGGGGTACAAGATCGAGCGCGTTTAGGACCCATTTGAGACTGAATGAGAAGAAGATGACTTCCCTATTAAACCATGAGTGATAGTTGATGAAGTGAATACCCCCAAATTGATTTTAGCACAACCCACTTAAACCCTATTTTATAATGTAGATGTTGAATGTGGGTATGAGATTTGAAGCGACAATCACGTAGTGGAGAGAAAACGTTACACTTTAATTGGTAACTATTTTGAGAAGATAGTAGATATTATGCTCTACTTGACTCTTCTAATGGATTGCTTATTTCCGCTGCAGTTGTTGATCTAAAACTTGTTGTTTATTGTATTCTATCAGTTGTTATACTGTTGAAGGCTAAGGATAATTTATTCTGCATTATCTTAGTCATAATATTTCTTACTGGGCTAGTTAAGCTCACCATTTCTTTCACTGTTCTCTTCAGAAAATGAGAATATAGCTGGGACGAGTCGGGGAACGGATTGATGGTCCAGATGGTTGTTTTAGTAGTGCTCACTATTCTATAAAATAGTGTGACAATAAATGTAATGAGGACTCCATTGAGCGTGAATATTGTCTAGATGACAATATTCTTGTTTAAACTTTCAGCTTATGTTTTGTCGTATGTTACACGACAGTTGTATAATTAAGTTGTATTTGAATTTTGTACTATGTATTTGGCGACCCAAGATGGGTGATGTATACCTATTTTGGGGGTGTCACAGTTGGTATCAAAGCTTAGGGATATGATCCCTGGCTGAGATGTGAGACAAGAACTAGGAGGGGAGAGACAGGGAATTCCTTCGCTAGTATGACCTACCTAAGTTTATTTGGTATTTAATTGGTCGGTTAGAGTATAGGGATAATATGTGATATGTCAATTAACCCTTGTTTTGTGATAGTGTTTGAAAATGGCATCTAAAAATATTGAGATAAGCAATGGAGCAAAATAATATGACCGTATCGCAGTACGATGCTAAGTTTGCGGAGTTATCCCGGTTTGCATTCCATTTGGTCGATAATGAGGAGCGAATGACGCGAATGTTTCTAAGAGGTTTGAAACTCGATATAGGTCAATACCTCATTTCTCATAAACTTTATTTATATTCAGATGTTGTAAATATGGCTCAGTTATTGGAGCGCGATAATGGGTTAGCACAACCAAAAGGTAACGACCAACAACACGATAATAATCGTACCAGTGGCAACGGCCATCGGAACAATGATGACCATCGTGGGGGAAATTATCATGCCAAGAATGGTAACCATTTCGTTGGTAATCATGGCCAAGACAATAGAAGTGGAAATTTCAAGAAGAGAAGGTCATTTAGCTCGATTTTGTCGTATAGTGAAGTCAAGTCCAGCTGGGACGGTGGCACCAAAGGCGGATACGGACAAAACAAAGTCGGTGGTTTAAAGAAGAGCATTTTTCGTGACTTCTTATAAAGCGAGTAACCTGAACGAAGTTAGCACGGGTTAGTTAATTATAAATTTTTGCGAAGTCTATACCTTATTAGATACCGGTTCTACCCATTCTTTTATCTCTCTTGCTTGCGTTCAACGTTTAAATTTGACCCCAGAGAAGTTAGACTTTGACTTGTTGGTTGAAAATTCGTTAGTAGAAACTATTGATTATTGATGCTTACGTAAGAAGTCACTCAGTTATACTAAATTCATATTTTCACATGATTATAACTATTGATTCACATGATTGAACTATTGATTCATATTATTTACTATTAGGGGAGTTGTTGCAAGTTTGATAATACTTGCAGAACTAAATTAAAAATAAAAGAAAAGTTGAAGGTATTGTACTGTAATATTTTGAGCCCCAAAACGTGCAATTATCGAAACTATATTTTTCTATAAATAGAAGCTCATTCTTCCTTCATTTCTCACCAATTCACTAAAGCTATAGAGTAATTATTATAGAGAGAAATTATAGAGAGAAAGAAGAAGAAAAGTCTGCTACTTCTCTACTCCAGTATCTAGTTTCTTTCTAAGGTAAGAGGTATTATTTCTTTCGTATTCATGAAGAGAGATATTGTTATTTCATTCCTTATTATTCTGTTGGAATAACCTGTATATGCAGACTACCGTATACATGGTGAAATTCTTCTGTTATTCCATTCTTTATTATTCTGTTGGAATATCCTTTCGGTGCGTATTACGCCTGACCTGGTTCCATTAATTATTATTCTGTTGGAATAACCTGTCTGTGCGGTCTATCGCATGCATGGTGATTTCTATTGTTATTCCATTCTTTATTATTCTGTTGGAGTATCATGTCGGTGTGTATTACGCCTGACCTGGTTCCATTATCTATTATTCTGTTGGAATAACCTATCTGTGCGGTCTATCGCGTGCATGTTGATTTCTGTTGTTATTCCATTCTTTATTATTCTGTTGGAATATCATGTTGGTGCGTATTACGCCTAACCTGGTTCTATTATTTATTATTCTGTTAGAATAACCTGTCTATATGGATTACCACATGCATGGTGAATGATTTTTCGTATTCATTCCTTATTAAATTGTGAAAATGATCTATTTACGTGGATTACCGCATGGCGGGTTAAAATCCATTTGCAGTTTTATAATTTTTTGGACATTCAAAAATTCTAGAAAAATTTGGGAGAATAATATGATATGATTTCTAACATCTCCAAGTGGAATCACTGAAAGAGGATTCGTAGATTTTTGTATGGACTATTTTTAACAAAGCACGAAAAAGTGAAAAAAGAGAAAAAGCTACTGCCCACAATTTTGTAAGGGCTGTTTTGGCCACCTAATTTGTGAGAAAAGTTTCGGCCTTTTGGGACATGAAAATATATGGTATAAAGTATCTCCTGTCCAAAAATGAGCTCATTCCGACTTAAAATGAGCAAGTTATGATTATTTCAATATTTAGGTTTTTTCGACGAAAAACGCTATAACCGGAGTTCTATAACTCCGGTGACCATGAAATTTAAACTAGAAGCTCACGTTAACATGTGTAATATCCTGCCAAGATTTGAGAATTTCTGGAATTAAACTTGAGGTAGCTAAGTTCTTAAGGAATTAATTAGAAATTGATTTTTGAAAAATACTTAAGGGAGTTGAAAAATTATAAAAAAATACTTGTTGTGCATGAAATATATGTATATATGTTTGGACAAAGGATAGAAAAATAATAAGTTGATTTGGTAATTTTTCATGAAAATGGTTTAGTTACAAACATATGAGTTAAATATGTTATGTGAAATTGAAGAATTGTTAAATACGATTTTAGGGCTTAAAAATCCTATATAAGGTATATGCAGATTTTTGATGAGTGATTTGATCATTGGTGATGAAATCTTATGAGTATGACATTTTTGAATGATTAAATGCATTATTTGGTAAAGTGTAAATAATTAAATTAAATTATTTATAAGTTTAAGAAGTAATTAAAACATTGTTATAATATTAACAATATTAGATTATGATTTTATTAAGTGATTGATAATATTTGGATAAATTTAAAGTCTTTAATATTTATCCTTGTTTTCGTTTGATTAATGCTTATAATATTGTCATCATTCTCATGCTTATATTGTGATGAGAGTCATCTTTGGCTTACGTGCATAGATGGACTTGGTATGATTATGACTAGGAATTATTCGGTATAATCATGACCGTAATGTGACGAATGATGTGGTAAAAGTCCTCATTGGCCCGTAGTGCATTGATGGTCAGTTGTTGGTATGACTATGACCAGGGATTATTCTGTATAATCATGACCATTGATGATTACATGAATATCCTTGGTCGTGGTGCAGGGATTATTCGATGATGTGATTTATTTATTAAGCTGAGTCTCAGCGATAAAGTTGATGAAAAACTTTTTAAATTATAGAAGATAGTAGATATTATGTTCTACTTGACTCTTCTAATGAATAGTACTTTATGAATAGTACTCGTGAATAGTACTCATAAAAGGAAAATATAAAAGAAAACGATATTTCATGAGGAGTACAAAAGAAAGGATATCTCATACGAGTATAATAAAATATACGAAACTGCAAATGGATTTTCATCCGCAATGCGGTCATCCACGTAGACAGATAATTTCCACAATTTAATAAAGAATGAATACGAAGGGTCATTCACCATGCATGCGGTAATCCGCGTAGACATGTTATTCCAACAGAATAATAAAGAATGGAATAATAGAAGAATTTCATCATGCATGCGGTAGTCCACGTAAACAGGTTATTCCAACAGAATAATAAAGAATGGAATAACAAAACAATTTCACCATGCATGTGGTAGTCCGCGTAGACAGGTTATTTCAACAAAATAATAAAGAATGGAATTACAAAAGAATTTCACCATGCATGCGGTAGTCTGCGTAGACAGGTTATTCCAACAGAATAATAAAGAATGGAGTAACAACCCTTACGAGTATTGAAAGAAAATAACTCTCTTCATGAATACGAAAGAAATAATACCCCTTATGACTATTGAATGAAAATAATATTCCTATGAATATTGAACGAAGATAATATTCATACGAATACGAAAAATAATATCTCTACAGAATATGAAATAAATAATACCCCTTACAACTGTTGAATGAAAATAATATTTCTACGAATATTGAAAGAAGATGATATTCATACGAATACGAAAAATAATATCTTTTCAGAATATGAAATAAATAATACCCCTTACCTTGGAAGATGACTAGATACTGGAATAGTGAAGTAGCAGACTTCTCTTCTTCTTTCTCTCTATAACTTCTCTCTCTATAATTGCTCTTGTGAGTCCTAGTGAATTGGTGAGAATGAAGGAAGAATGAGCTTCTATTTATAGGAAAATATAGTTTCGATAATTGGACATTTTGGGGCTCAAAATATTACAGTATAATACCTTCATCTTTTCCTTCATTTTTAATTTAGTCCTGCAAGTATTATCAAACTTGTACCACCTCCCCCAATAGTACATCATGTGAATCAATAGTACAATCATGTGACTCAATAGTTCTATATATGTGAAAAAAATAATTACAGTATAGTACCTTCATCTATACCTCTATTTTTAATTTAGTCATGTAAGTATTATCAATCTTGCACCACCTCCCCTAATAGTACATCATTTGAATCAATAGTACAATCATGTGAATCAATAGTTCTATATATGTGAAAAAAATAATTACAGTATAGTACCTTTGTGACGCCCCCAAAATAGGTATACATCACTCATCTTGAGTCGCCAAATACATGGTACAGAATACAAATATAATCTTAAATATACAACAAGAGCTGTGAGTTTGAATACAAATATTGTCTTCTAGACAATATCCACTCTCAGAATAAGTCCTCATTATAATTATTATCACACTATTTAATAGAATAGTGAGGACTACTAATGTTATCATCTGGACCATCACTCCATTCCCCGACTAGTCCCTGCTACGTTCTCATTTCTTGAAGAGAACAGTGAAAGAAAGGGTGAACTCAACTAGCCCAGTAAGAAATATTATGACTAAGATAATGCAGGATAAATTATCATTAGCCGTAAACAATGTTAAACTAATAAAATACAATAGATAACAAGTTTAACTGCAGCGGAATAAGCAATCCATTAAAAGAGTCAAGTAGAGAATAAAATCTACTATCTTTTATGATTTAAAAAGTTTTTCATCACTTTTATCGCTGAGATTCAGCTTAATAAATAATCCACATCATCCCTGCACTACGGACAATGATATTCATTAGTATCACGACCACAAATTATCCATGCACTACGGGCCAAGGATATTCGTGTATTCATCAATGGTCATGATCATGCCAACAACTATCCATCAATGCACTACGGGCCAATGATGACTTTTACCACATCATTTGTAACATTACAGTCATGATTATACCGAATGATCCCTGGTCATAATCATACCAAGTCCATCTATGCACTACAGACCATAGATGACTTTCAATAAAATATAAACATAAGGATGATGACAATGATATAAGAATTCAATAAAACAAGTTCAAGAATTAATTTATCCATGAACTAATAGCGTCCAAATTGTCAACATGATACTTCTTTATAGAGTAAAATTCAAGAATGCTCAGAAGAATATTTTCATGAAAAGATACTGGATGAAGCGCAAATATCAAGGATATTCCACCAATTTCATGGAGTATAGAAGTCAAAACTTTAACAAACTGAGTATAATAAAGAATATATGAAACTGTAAATGAATTTTTGCCCGCCATGCGGTAATCCACGTATACAGATTATTTCCACAATTTAATAAGGAATTAATACAAATGATCATTCACCATGCATGTGGTAATCCAGATAGACAAGTTATTCCAACAGAATAATAAAGAATGGAATAACAGAAGGATTCACCATGCATGCAATAGAGTCCGCACAGACAGGTTATTCCCAATAGAATAATAAATAATGGAACCAGGTCCGGCGTAAACGCACAGACAGGATATTCCGACAGAATAATAAATATGGATCAGAATAATAAATAATGGAACCAGGTCCGGCGTAAATGCACAAACAGGATATTCCGACAGAATAATAAAGAATGGAATAAAAATAGAATTTCACCATGTATGCGGTACTTCGTATAAACAGGTTATTCCAGCAGAATAATAAAGAACTGAATAACAGAAGAATTTCACCAAGTATAGGGGAGTCCACGTATACAGGTTATTCCAACAGAATAATAAAGAATGGAATAACAGAAGTTCTCTTCATGAATACGAAAGAAATAATACCCCTTACGAGAATAACAAATAATATCCCTTACCATAAAAGAAACTAGATATCGAAGTAGTGAAGTAGCAGAATACTCTTCTTCTTTCTCTCTATAATTTCTCTCTCTAGAGTTTCTGTGAATTCGTAATAAATAATGAAGGAATGAGCTTCTATTTATAGGAGAATGGATTGAATAGTAACTAATTCATGAACTGTCCAGATTGATTTACTTTTAAACGGACGGTCCATATTAAAACTTAAAGCAACGGTCCATACGGTTTCACTATTAAAACTTTAAACCAGTGATCCATATTGATTTACTATTAAAACTTTAAACCAGCGATCCATATTGATTTACTATTATAAATTCAACCAACGGTCTGAAAAATTAGCACATCTCCTCATGGAATAATATTGTACCCAAAAATAATTTGGACCGAAAAGAAATATATTGTTCGGGTGAATAGTACCCCGTAAATAGTAACTCATAAATAGTAACTCGTGAATAGTAACTCGTGAATAGTAACTCGTGAATAGTAACTCGTGAATATTAACTCATAAATAGTAACTCGTGAATAGTACTCTGACACAAAAAGTGTCCCGAATACCCGATTGAACAACATAACCTCCAGACATCAATTATCATCTGAATAGATTTTGATTTCTACTAACACAATAATCTCAACACAATGAAACTATCAAATTCATCTTTAATCAACACGAACTTATTCATCATTAATATTATAACTCACAATATTTAACAACCAGGTTGTTCCCAGGAAAGAGGGGGCTTTCCAATAAGGATTTCTCCCTATTGGCACGCAATTAGGTGACCAAACCTCTCCTTAATAGAACTTCTAGACATTATAAATATTGCAATTTTATAATATGAATAACTTTTTCGTCTCAATTATTGATTCAATAATATATCATATAATACAGATGATACTGTGACAATAACTAAATCAATAATATGAGAGATATGATGCATCAATTACTGTAGCAATAATTGAGTATAACAGAGTGACTTCTCATGTAAGCATCAATAATCAATACCGTGTGCTACTATGCAACCATGCGTATTACTGTACTTTTACTACCGAGTAGTTCAATAATATTAACGGTAAAACTTCCGCCGTTATTTTCATAAAAATATTTTTGTCATTTTTTCAATCCGATAATAATTCTGTTGTGGGGTCCACCAATGATTTCGCCGTTGTACGAATATTCCCTGCTAAAAAGAATATTCCCTGACCAATCGAATATAATACAACAGCTTGCATACTTTTCAAAATTTATAAATACTACCCACAACTATAACATTATATCAAATCCACACCATAATATTAAAAAAAATATTTCGAGAAATTTAAATCTTTATTCATAAAATCTGGGGTCTCACAACCTTCATCTATACCTCCATTTTTAATTTAGTCATGCAAGTATTATCAATGTTGCACCACCTCCCCTAATAGTACATGAATGTAAATCAATAGTACACACATGTGAACAAATAATTATAAGCATGTGAATTAATAGCAATTAATTGCTCATTTATCCGATTAATTACCCGATTGGTCAATATAACCTCCATACATCAATTATTATCGGAATAAATATTGATTTCCACAAACACTAATAATCCCAACATAATAAAAATATCAATTTCATCTTTAATCAACACAAATTTATTCATCATTAATATTATAACTCACAATATTTAACAACCAGATCATTCCGAGGAAAGAGGGGGCTTTCCGATAAGGATTTCTCCCTATTGGCGAACAATTAGGTGAGCAAATCTCTCCTCGACAGAACTTTCTAGACATCGTCAATATTGCAAATAATAATATGAATAACTTTGTCTTCTCAATTATTGATTTAATAATAATAAATATTATGAAGATGATACTGTGACAATAATTGAATCAATAATATGAGAGATATTATGCATTAATTACTGTAGCAATAATTTAGTATAACTGAGTGATTTCTCATGAAAGCATCAATAATCAATACTGTGTGCTACTATGCAACCACGCGTATTACTGTACTTTTACTACCGGGTAGTTCAACAGTTTAACGATAAAACTTTCACCGTTATTTTTATAAAAAGATATTTCTGTCGTTTTCTAACTACAACAATATTTTTGTTGTGGGGTCCACCAATAATTGTGTCGTCGTACGAATATTCCCTGTTAAAACGAATATTCCCCGACCAATTGAATATTCCCCGACACAACGAATATTTTATATCAACTTGCTTACTTTGCAAAATTTTCACATATCACCCTTAACTTTAACCCTTTCTCAATTTAACCATTTACTAAATAAAATAATAATTATAAGAAAATTGAATACTTTCATTTTATAAAATTCGGGATCTTACATCTCTACCTTGCCATATGCTCTAGTCTTTCTTTTAAAACCTCATTTACACCTAATAGGCTTAATGCCTTCAGGTGGTGAAGCCAAAGTCCATACTTGGTTTTCATACATGGAGTCCATTTCAGATTTCATGGCTTCTAGCCACTTCTTTGAGTCTTTACTACTCATAGCATATTCGTAATTCAATGGATCATCATCATCTATGATGCATACCTCATTGTCATCCTTTATGATGAATCCATACATATCAGATATCTTCGATATTATTCCAGATTTACGAATAGGGTGTGGTAATATATGTTCTTCCATTTGGTTAGGTACTTGATTTTGATCCATAGTATTTTGTGGTTCTTGAACTTGTTCAAGATATATTTTAATCCCACTGACCCCTTCAAGGATATATAAACTCTTTTTCTAAGAAGGCGACATGTTTCACAACAAACACCTTTTGATCAGTTGGATGATAGAAATAATACCCTGATGTTTCTTTAAGGAGGGAAAAACCGTCTTTTTTATTTCAGAGACAAAACTGTAATTCTACAATCACAATCCAAACCCCGGAGACAGCCTCAACAAACATCAAATCAACTTCAGAGATAACCCTGAGGATAGGCAGAATCAACAACAGCCAAACCTTAGAGATAACCCTGAGGGAAGACAAATACAACTACATCAAGTCCATAGATAACCCCTGAAGGGTAACGGGGTAATTTTGAAAACTCTACATCAATACTAATCAAAAAACTGTGAATAAGGTCGTACAAATCCATCCCAGCAATCCCGAGTGCAAACTGTGCTCAACGGACTAATTGCGAAGACCTGAAGATCTGGTCATGAACCTATCTTCCCGGATTCAGAAAAGGTCAAGCCCCATGTCATTGCATATCTCTCGAAAAGAGTTTCCAGAAAGGTATGGCACGCTTCCATAGGATTTTTGGATTGTAAGTTATGAAGGTTTCAAGCAGACTGTATGTCGATCGATAGAGGTGCACATACTTTTAGATAGTGAGACCCACCAGGTCTAGCCGTAGGTCTAACTGCGGTTGGCTCGGTTATAAATATCAGCCCCCCCTTTAGCTTCTAAGAGAAGAAAAAAAAAGAAAAGAGAAAAAAGAGGGAGAGAAAGGGGGCAGGAGAGAGAGAATCAGCCAGAAGTAGCTCAAATCTTGCTCTGATTTTTGTAAAACATCTTTGTAAACACTTTTATACATATATACCACAACATATCAAATTTAAATCAGTGAAAACTGAGTTTTGAGGAGCTAAAAGTCGTTTGATAGTTATTCTCTTGCCATATTGTAAGATTTCTTCAGATCTGTTTTATTCGCTTGCTCTAATATATATATATATATATATATATATATATATATATATATATATATATATATATATATATATATAAGTGTTTTATACATATAGTTAGTAATTAATATTGGTCAAAGCTGAGTTTTTAATTGTTTATTTCATGTAAATAGTCAATATTTCTGCTTTATTGACAAGATGTGTACTAGATCTAGCCAGATCTAGCTTTTAACCGGTTCAAAAGTTATAAAACTTAAATTTGGAAGCTAGAATGACTAAGATCTTTACAGATCTAGTTTTCTTTCTAGTTTTTATAAATATTTAGCAACCATGTGATCCTACATCTGGATCTAGAGGAAATTGGAAGTTTGGGCTACTCGTATATACGGATTTAACTGATAAATCCTTTATTCAGCGATGTCCAGAATAAATGTATTTTTATTGCATTATATTCATTTTTTGCAAGCTTTAAATAATGTTTTGTGAGCCTAGGAGCTACAAGATCTACCATCTAACTAATGGATCTAGATCTGGTTCCCATGATGGACCTTTTTAGTTGTATAGCTAACTTGCAAATCTTTGTACTTGTAAATCCAGGACCTTAAAATGGTTATACGGGTTTACCGTTTCAAGGCCCCAAAATAGTGGAAACTGTGGTTTGTAGGTATTCGGGCTGACTTCGACGGCTTCTATGCCCATAAGGAGCCCAACCCTTGTAGATAATATTTATATAATTGTCAAGATGCTTCGCATCTCGTTTAGATTTAAATAAAGCCTGTAACAACCCGGAGAATCCGGATTGTTCAAAATTTAGGATTAAAGAATTTGTTATTAATAAAATGAATTTTTATTAATAATATTATGTGCTATGTGTTTATTAATCGTTCTGTAACCTAGGATGATTATAAATCGGGAGGATTCTGGCTACGAGCTAGACTGAACGAGTAAGAATTTTCAAGACGAAAGTATAATTTTTTCGGGAACAAAATATTTTCGGGGAAAAGACGAAATATGCACTATTCACCCGACGAAACCCTAAGGGTAAGGGTTTAAATTACCTAAGCCTTTTCAATAGTTCGGTATGTCAAAATGACATTCCGTCGAAAGATTTGACGATAATATATCGTGAAAAATTAAGGAAGCCGATAAAAGTATTTCTCAAAAAACGTGCAGAAATCGGACGAAATAAAAATGACGAAAAGTATTGTTATGTACTTTTCATTCGTTTAACTACGTTAGGGGAAAATGTGAAGGAAAATGTTTGACACCAAATAGTATTTTTCAGTTTTTTCGGAGATCCGAAGAATATGTAAAAGTAAATCGGTAATAAAAGACGAAATATCCATAAATATTTGGATTCCTAGAATCGCAATTTTTAAAACAGACGGACGAATTTTAAAAGACAGAACGACGAAACTTCTAATGGAAATTTCGTTAATAGTAGGGAGGTGGAATAGTAAGGAGGTGTGAATAGTAATTTAGGGGCAAAATAGTCAAATGACTATTTTGCCCCTAGCTTAGAAAATCTATAAAAGGAGAGCTTAATCTCATTTGATTGGATTTTTGAAAATCCTCCAACACTTGAGAGAGAGAGAGAGAGAGAGTTCGGATGGAAGGAAGAAGAGGAAAAGGAAGAGGAAAATTTGGCTCGTGAGCAAACTTTGTCCGACAAAAGGAGATTAAAGAAGAAAGGTAATTCAAAACCTAACTTCTATTTAATTTTCTTTAAGTTTATATGTTAACAACATAACTTAATGAGAATAATAAGTAAAAGATGTTAAGAATGATTTCATATGGTTGAAATCATGAGAAAACGAAGAAATAAGAATTAGAAGTTTATTTTATAAGTTTCTTAAGGAAGTATAAGATTCGTAATGAATTTGAGCGATCTGAATGAATCATATGAACGATTCAGTGAAACTAGTAAGGAATGGTGTTTTATAACATCAAATTCCAAGAAAAAGTGAAGTCGTAATCAAAATATCGATTAAAAATGAAGAACGAATGAAGAACGCGAAGAACACGCGAAGAACACGAAGAACATTATTAATGGACAAATTTAAAACCATCATAGTATAATTATTGTTGATGGACAAGTTTAAAACCATCGCATATAAGTTTGATGCTTATTGCTTGGTTAGGAACTGTAGAAAAGTTCATAAAGAATGGATTAAACTTAGCAATAACGAAGTTATGGCGAAAATTTCATAAACACGAACGAGAATTAGAAAGTTAGTAAATGAACCCGAATGTTTAGGGTTTCATAAGAATGTAAGAGAACATAGAAAACATGAGTCGTGGACTCAAGATTAAACGAGTTCCGAGTTCGGATGACGAAATTACGGACGAACGAACGAATAACGTTAATAACATAAAATGAACGAATGATAAAGATTAAGCCAATCGAATGGTATGTTAACGGATTCAGAATGAAGTTCTATCTAAGGGGGATTGAAGTACGCAAGATAAAGAAGAGAATGGCTTTAGAACGACCTTGTTCTGAGTTATATCGAAGAAGTTATGTAATCGGGAAGTAAGCATCCCAAAATGATTAAGCACTTAGAAAATTTTTCAAGAATTAGGGCTTCGAACCGAAGTGCCAGCCATGCCTTATAATGTGGAGCCGCAGCACCGGAACAGGGAAGTAAATACTGTAAACTCGTGCTGCAGTGCGAGAAATAATGAAGCGGGTTGCGCTGCAGCGCCAGCCCGGGTATTCAAGCACTGCATAGTGGCACTGCAGCGCGAGATTTGTGAAGGAACCGGCGTCGCAGCGCCAGTGTAGGGCAAGGCCCAGTAATGAGTTTAGAACTGCTCAAATCCTGGGGGAAGTGTAACAAAAGATAAAGAACATAATGTTCACCTAAAGTAACACTTAAATAAGTGATTTAAACCTTTAATAAAGGTTGAACGGAAAGATTTAAACGAGATTAAAAGATAAAGAATGTAAACGTAGATTACAGAACTGATATTCGGGGACCGTAGTTGCGATAAAATGAATGTGTGGGATTGCTACGATTGTGATTCTTTAGACTTTGAGTGACGAGGATAATGAATAACATTTTGATGTTATGTTGTAGTAATGAGGGATAAGTGTAAAGCTTATAGACGCTGTGAACGCAACGCTGTTGCGATGAACGATTGGTCTTAGCATACTACGAATCGTATGGCTTCGACATTAAGAAAGAATAATGAACATGGGGTTTAGGTGATGGGTAATGAATGAAAGTGATTAAAACCTTAGGTAAAGGTTGAATGAGAGATTAAGAGATAAACAACGTAAACACGGGTTACGTAAACGATCCTCGTGAATCGTATTCGCATCGAACGAACGTCCTAAGTGTACATTGGTTGTATAACTTAAACGTTGATGAAGGTAGTAAGTAAGATATAAATTATCAATAAAGACGTAGCAAACGGTAATAAGATTAATGAAAGTCAAATATGAGTCGGATGGAGGATGTTAGAATAAAATATAAGCGTTAAACACTTTAATCGACGTGAAGGTTGAGTGTACACAAATACTAAATGGATAGAACCTACGTGTATGGTTTGACCATAAGATAATGAAGACCAATGATTAAACCAGGAACGATGAAGAACTGAAGTAAAGATAATGTCGTTTGACGTAAAGAAGCCGAGTTAATGATTAACTTGAACGATCGTTCTGAGTATACAAAAGAATGTATGACTTTGAGGATAAAGAATGAATCATGAGGTATGACATTTAGTTTCCAGAAAGCCATAAGGAATAAGAAATTAACTTAACGAACTTTATAGTTTAATAGTTCGGATAAGTTAGATGAATTTAGGTTGTAATACAATCGTAACCTTTGATGGTTGACATATGGGAGCTAGGCTAAACAATTCCTTTAGAGACCGAAGGTATATACAAAACAGATAACCGATATAACTCACTGTGATGACAATGTAGATGAGACAGGAACTTGTTTGTTGGTTGTTTGTAGGAAACCACTCAGAGTACCATATGGACTACTAGCAGAGATGCGATGTGTGCTGAGTCCTAGAGAAGTTATAAGAAGAAGATAAGAATGCAAATCATCAAAAGATGAGGAACGTATTGAGTAAGACATCTTTGTATGTCATGAAGACGTAAACCGGTAATGAAAGTTGGTCGAGTAAAATTAGGTTGCAAGAACGTGAACCCTAAGAAGTAAAGTTAAGCTTAAACCAATTGATAAGTCGATTTTATACCTACTTACCTGATATCTTTTACTTGAATTAGTTGCTTATATTTATGTGTATTAGTTACTTTTCATGCATTTTGTGTTCGTTTTGTAGGTTATACGTTTAGAAGCGGTGTGAGTGATTATTGGTAAGGAAAATGCAAAGAAAAGCAATCCGGATATCGTTTGTTCTTTCATGTTCATTTCATGTTCTTAGCTTGGAAATTGAACTATATTGTATAGCTTAGCCTTAGCTTTCTGGAACATCTTGAATCATTCCAATCGGAGTTCGGATGAAAGAGTTATGACATTTCTACCAACGGACGTTGAACTTCACCGTTTTGGGTGGTCACTTGCATAGCAGTCACTTCCAGTCCAATTTCAACCATCATTCGTTTTTTATTTCTGAAAGCTCAAAGAACAAAAGTTGTAGATCTCGTCGATAGCTTTGATTTGATAGGTTTCAGGCCTCGTAACTCCTTTCGGTTTAAAAGTTATGGCAGTTTTAGCAGAGGAGGTTCCAGCAGAAAATTAATTGGCAGTTTGCACCTTAGCCGGGGCTGGACGTTTTTGTGCCTTAGGACCCAGCCGGGGCTGGGGTCCTGGGCATTTTATCAGTCCACTATCCAGTCGGGGCTGGGTTTTTACAAAGTAAAAAGTCAGCCGGGGTTGGCCTATGCGAAAAAGAGTAGATTTTGTCCGAATTTGAGTCCGAAAAGGATTGTTTCGAGTTGTTTGATTCAAGGACTTCTAAGAGGACTTAAAGACATGTACAAAGGCTTATAAAAGGAGGGAAATAACACAGATTAAAGGTGATTATGTGGAGATTAGAAAGTTAGAGGAAGAATTCCATTAGATTAGATTAGAGTAAATTAGAGAAAAACACTAGTTCTAATTAGATTTGGAGATTGAAGCAACTTGGAGACCATTGAAGATTCAAAGTAGGAGCAAGGAGGGAGCGTCAAATCTACAGACAATAGATTATATCTTCTCATCTTCTTCTATCTTTATCTTTTTAATGATAATTCAATTGTGGATTCTTAGTTTTAATTCAATAATCATGAACTAATTCTTTCTTTGAGATTACAATGGATCTTATTATGTAGTTTATTTGAATATGCTTCGCTATCAATTATTATGTTCTATTGTGAGGATTGTCTATTATGATTTGGACTTAATTGTTTAATTGATTGGCCATCAATTACCGTGATAATCTATATAAACTCGAGAGATGAAATATTGATTTAGATCTTATCATGATAGCATGTGTTTAGGATTTTGTTAATAGCTTAAACTTGATGAGTGTTAAGGTAGAGATATGCTTGACATCGCATGTAATCGGATAGAGAACTTATTCTTCAACCTTCTTCAATTGTAATTCACATAGAGATATAGTGAGTTAGTTGATTAAGGTGTTTAACGAATTTCTATCTTAATTGTGGATTGACGTTAATACGGTATTAGTGCATCGAGAGGTGGTTAATACTACTTTAGTGTTCTTGATTAACAATTCAGGATAGAGAATAATTGATGAGAAGTGTGTTAACTTAAATGAAGCAATAAGTGAAGTTGTGCTCTTAAATCTCCATAGTCTTAATTTAATTAGTGGAATAGTAGTTAATTTATATAGTTTGTAATTCATTCGTTTAAATAAGATTGAGTTGGTTACAGGTTAGTACTTGGTGATTTTTATTAAATAATTCTCTGTGGGAATGATACTCAACTTATCACTTTATTACTTGTTGACCACGTATACTTACTTGGTTACAGCTTATGTGTGCGCATTTTGAAAAATGAAAGAATTGGTTCAACTTTTGGAACCAATGGATTTTAAAAGAACTATTCTTGGTATGTTTATGCTAATTGTTTCGGCTAGACAGAAATTGATTTGAAATATTAAAATGAATTTTATATCATCAAGGCATTTGATGCAAGGATAGTAAAAAGATGGAGTTATTAATGTAATTGAACCTAGTGTTGGATGTGATCTTAGGATCAACAACCCGCTATGGTATGATGTATATTGATGAAGTCATAAACTAACGAAGTCCTTAACGTACTTTGAAAAGTACGGTATCATGACGTCATAAAATGTTTTGATGTATTGCAAAAGAATTTAAAGAAGTAGTCGATGTCAATTGATTTGACTAGACGAATGTTTCAAGTTAATATCCAGTTTATTGGTATGGTCTAAGCTACTTGATTTGTCTAGACAAATGGTATGTCATGTTTAAAAGAAAATCGAGCTTTCTTTGAAGAAGTTGTGCCAAACCAATTTGTTTTGGTGCAGAATCTAATGATTAAGTCTGAGGTGAACACACCCCGAAATGGGGTTATACAATGGGTTGATCGCCTATGTATGAAAGAGGTAGTTTACCTTCTTGGTGATTATAAACTGACTGTGGAAGAAGGGTTACGACGTTATGCTGTTAAACCTAGTAAGAGTTCATGGTCAATTTGACCCCTCAACAAAAGTATGAAATGTTTTAAAGGAATTCTTATATTCCTCGTTGTTCATTCTACTTCATAATTCTTGATAAGTTATGAAGATAAGAGGATGTTTGAAAGATAATAACTTCTTTGAAGAGAAGTTGAGAAGAAGGGTAAGCTAAAATTTTAAGGGCGAAATTCTGTGAAGAATGAGTGAATGTGATGACCCGGGTATGGGTGTGGTTTGAAGAAATTTCAAGGACATAATTTTTATAAGGGGGGAAGTGTAACAACCCGGAGAATCCGGATTGTTCAGAATTTAAGATTAAAGAATTTGTTATTAATAAAATGAATTTTTATTAATAATATTCCATGTTATGTGTTTATTAATCGTTCTATAACCTAGGATGATTATAAATCGAGAGGATTCTGGCTATGAGCTAGACTGAATGAGTAAGAATTTTCAAGACGAAGATAAAATTTTTCCGGGAACAAAATATTTTCGGGGAAAAGACGAAATATGCACTATTCACCTGATAAAACCCTAAGGGTAAGGTTTGAATAACCTAAGCCTTTCTGAGAGTTTTGTATGTTGAAATGACATTCTGTCGAAAGATTTGATGATAATATATCGTGAAAAGTTAAGTACGCCGATAAAAGTGTTTCTCAAAAAACGTGCAGAAATCGGACGAAATAAAAACGACGAAAAGTATTGTTATGTACTTTTCATTCGTTTAACTACGTTAGGGGAAAACGTGAAAGAAAATGCTAAACACCAAAAAGTATTTTTCAGTTTTTCAGAGATCTGAAGAATACGTAAAAGTTAATCAGTAAAGGAAAGACGAAATATCTTAAAATATTTGGATTCCGAGAATTGCAGATTTTAAAATTGTCGGACGAATTTCGAAAGACGGAACCACGAAACTTCTAAGGGAAGTTTCGTAAATTGTAAGGAGGTGGAATACTAATGAGGTGTGAATAGTGATTTAGGGGTAAAATAAATATTTTGCCCCTAGCTTGAAAAATCTATAAAAGGAGAGCTTAATCTCATTTGATTGGATTTTTGAAAATCATCCAACACTTGAGAGAGAGAGAGAGAGTTCGGATAGGAGGAAGAAGAGGAAAATGAAGAGGAAAAGTTGGCTCATGAGCAAACTTTGTCTGACGAAAGGAGATTAAAGAAGAAAGGTAATCCAAAATCTAACTTCTATTTAATTTTCTTTAAGTTTATATGTTAAAAACATAACTTAATGAGAATAAGAAGTAAAAGATGTTAGGAATGATTTCATATGGTTGAAATCATGAGAAAATGAAGAAATAAGAATTAGAAGTTTATTTTATAAATTTCTTAAGGAAGTATAAGATTCGTAATTAATTTGAGCGATCCGAATGAATTATATGAATGATTCGGTGAAAATAGTAAGGAATGGTGTTTTATAACATCAAATTCCATAAAAAAGTGAAATCGTAATCAAAATAACGATTAAAAAAGAAGAACGAACGAAGAACGCGAAGAACACACAAAAAACACGAAGAACATTGTTGATGGACAAATTTAAAACCATCGTAGCATAATTAATGTTGATGGACAAGTTTAAAACCATCGTGTATAAGTTAGATGCTTATTGCTTGGTTAGGAACGGTAGAAATGTTCATGAAGAACATATTAAACTTAGCTATAACGAAGTTATGGCAAAAATTTCGTAAAAGACGAACGATAATTAGAAAGTTAATAAATGAACCCGAACGTGTAGGGTTTCATAAGAATGTAAGAGAAAGTAGAAAATGTGAGTCGTGGACTCAAGAACGAATGAGTTCCGAGTTCAGATGACCGAATTACGGACAAACGAACGAAGAACGTTAATAACGTAAAATGAATGAAAGACAAAGATTAAGCCAATTGAATGGCATGTTAACATATTTAGAAAAAAGTTCTGTCCAAGGGGGATTGAATTAAGTAAGATAAGGAAGAGAATGACTTTGGAACGACCTTGTTTCGAGTTATAATGAAGAAGTTATGGAATTGGGAAGTAAGCATCCCAAAATGATTAAACACTTAGAAATTTTTTCAAGAATTAGGGCATGGCGCCGCAGCGCCAGCCATGCCTTATAAGGTGGCGCCTCAACGCTGGATCAGGGAAGTAGATACTGCAAACTCGCGTCATGGCGCGAGAAATAACGAAGAGGGTGGCGCCTCAGTGCCAGCTCGGGTATTCAAGCACTACATAGTAATGAGCTTTTAAATGCTCAAATCTTGGGGGAAGTGTATAGAAAGATAAAGAACATAATGTTCACCTAAAGTAACACTTAAACAAGTGATTTAAACCTTTAATAAAGGTTAAACGGTAAGATTTAAACGTGATTAAAAGATAAAGAATGTAAGCATAGATTGTAGAACTGATATTCGGGAACCGTAGTCGCGATAAAACGAACGTGTGGGATTGCTATGATTGTGATTCCTTAGACGTTGAGTAACGAGGGTAATGAATAACATTTCGATGTTATGTTGTAGTAATGAGAGATAAGTGTAAAGCTTATAGACGCTGTGAACGCAACGCTATTGCGATGAACGATCGGTCTTATTATACAACGAACCGTATGGCTTCGACATTAAGAAAGAATAATGAACATGGGGTTCAGGTGATGGGTAATGAATGAAAGCGGTTAAAACCTTGGGTAAAGGTTGAATGGGAGATTAAGAGATGAACAACGTAAATGCGGGTTACGTAAACGATCCTCGTGAATCGTATTCGTGTCGAACGAACGTTCTAAGTGTACATTGGTTGTATAACTTAGACGTAGACGAAGGTAGTAAGTAAGATATAAATTATCAAGAAAGTCATATAAAATGGTAATAAGATTAATAAAAACCGAATATGAGTCGGATGAAGGATGTTAGAATAAAATATAAGCGTTAAACACTGTAATCGATGTGAAGGTTGAGTGTACGCAAATACTAAACAGATAGAACCTACACCCCGTGTATGGTTTGACCGTAAGATAATGAAGACCAATGATTAAACCAGGAACGGTGAAGAACTGAATTAAAGACAATGACATTTAACGTAAAGAAGCTGAGTTAATGATTAACTTGAACGATCGTTCTGAGTATACAAAAGACTGTATGACTTAGACGATAAAGAATGAATCATGAGGTACGACAGTTAGTTGCCATAAAGTCATAAGGAATAAAAAATTGACTTAAAGAACATTATAGTTTAATAGTTCAGATAAGTTAGATGAATTTAGGTTGTAGTACAATCGTAACCTTTGATGGTTGACATATGGGAGCTGGGCTAAACAATTCCTTCAAATAGCGAAGGTATATAGGAAACTAGCAACCGATCTAACTCACTGTGATGACAGTGTAGATGAGACAGGAACTTGTTTGTTGGTTGTTTGTGGGAAACCACTCAGAGTACCATATGGACTACTAGCAGAGATGCGATGTGTGCTGAGTCCTAGAGAAGTTATAAGAAGAAGATAAGAATGTAAATCATCAAAGATGAGGAACGTATTGAGTAAGAAATCTTCGTATGTCATGAAGACATAAACCGGTAATGAAAATTGGTCTCGTAAACTTAGGTTGCAAGAATGTAAACCCTAAGAAGTAAAGTAAAGCTTAAACCAATGCGTAAGTAAAGTATATGAATAATTGGTGTATGGGTTTTTTCCTTATGTGTTATAGGAATTGGAATGAGCAGTTCAGCATAAACTATAAGATGTAGTTGTGCGTAAGGTAAGTTTCCTAACTTCATTCATATTTTAAACGAATGCTAGTTTCTTAAACTTCTCAGATGTTGAACATGAGAAGTTCTGTCCATGTGCGAATGTGTGATATTTTTACAAAGTGGTAGAACGTATGAGGCCTTGAGCCACAATTTGAGCACTTCAGTGTTTCTATGAGATGAACTGTTCTGTGATTGAACTGTTCAATATAAGAATGTTCTGTTTATACATGATCAGTTATCGTTCAGTCTGTGCTAATTATTCTAGCCAGACAGGATGAGTATGGAAAAGGTAGAAGAATGAAAGTATTTCAAAGTAAATGTGACTAATGTTTTAAAATGATAGGAATCAGAATAATCCTATTATTCAAGCTGCTTCATAACCTTTGTTCGGTTATCGAAGTTCTGAAGAAATGTTTAAACTCTTGAAGTTGTATATTCAACTGCTATGACTTGCTGGGCAATTGAATGCTCACACTTGCTTTAAATGAAAAACATTTTTAGCGTACGAGTAAAAGAACTTAAGGATCCTGTAAAGATCAAGCTGATCGGTATCCAGAAGAAGTTCCATTCATTAGATGAGTGGGCGTGAAGATCAAGCGAAGACTTGTAATGTAGAATGATGAAATTAAACTATAGACTAATTTAATGAACTGTTATGTATCCTTGGTGGCGGATGAAAGTCACTCTTGTAAGATGTAAAGAATAAAGTAATTATCATTATTTGTAATGAAAGAGGTTATAAGGTATTAGAACCTGGGAATTGAGAATATATGTTGTTATATTTCACTATATAATGATGTATGTTCGGATGAATGATGTACTCGTGACGCATAAAATCTGGGTGTGGAGATAGACCGAATTTCGGGGCATGACAAAGCCGTTTGGGTGGGTAAAAAAAAGGCACATAAAAAGATAAAAGGAAGTGTCAAATGCCTCAATTCTTATTTGAGCATAAGGGTTTGAAAACCTATTTTCAAAATATCACCTTTATTAATCTTGTTTAAAACCAAACTTTTATCTGATTCAAACCATTGGTACATAGGTACAAAAGAGGCATAACACCGCTTTCTAATCACTGCATGCACATTTATTTATGTCATTCACATACATACACACACTTCACTTAGGGAATGAAAAGAAGCGGTAACCGTGTTTCACAAAAGTCGGGGGGTGCCTAACATTTTCCCCTCGCTTAAGCAAGCCCCCAAATTACATAAATCTCGGGTTTCAGACCAATTAAATATTCAAATATTGGGCCATATTGTAAAATCCTTTTAAAATTCAGCTGAGTTAGTACAACCGTTTAAGCTCATACCAACTGGAGGTTCTGTCTAATTCGGCCTAATCATTAAAATTAAACTTTTTAAATCATCGACATTGTATGCCGGTATTTTCAAAAATCTCACCTTTAAAAAAGATAAAATCAACATAGTAAAATCTAAAGGGTAAAGAACGCAAATAGGAAAATTTTCTCGGCGTTGACAGTTGTTTTGAACTTATTTGGAGGAAAAAATATATACTTTACAAGCATATGTCGAATATAGTTGTTTTGAACTTATAGTCCACTGGATGATGTTTATTACTGAAATTTTACTTGCAAAATGAGAAACTAAGATTTCTTCAAAAAAAGCGGTAACCGTATTTCACAGAAGTTGGGGTGCCTAACACCTTCCCATCGTTTAAGCAAGCCCTCAAATTAAATAAATATTGGGTTCCAGACCAATTAAATAGTCACATATTGGGCCATATTATAAAATCCTTTCAAAATTCGGTTGAGTTGGTACAACCATTTAAGCTCATATCAACTGGCGGCTCTGTTTAATTCAGCCCAATCATTAAAATTAAACTTTTCAAATCGTCGAAATTGTATGTCAGTCTTTCCAAAAATATATCTCACCTTTAAGAAAGATAAAATCAACATAGTAAAATCTAAAGGGTAAAGAACGCAAATAGGAAAATTTTCCCGGCGTCACCAGTTGTTTTGAACTTATTTGGAGGAAAAAATATATACTTTACAATTGTTTTGAACTTATTTGGAGGAAAAAATATATACTTTACAAGCATATGTCAGATATAGTTGTTTAGAACTTATAGGCCACTGGATAATGTTTATTACTAAAATTTTACTTGCAAAATGAGAAACTAAGATTTCTTGGACTAGGGCTTGTCTAGTTGACACTGTGCATTGTTTGGACACTTTTATTAGAGATTAACAATGCAGCGCAAAACAAAAAGAGAAAACAAAAGAAAACAATCACACAAAACACAAAATTTACGTGGTTCACCAAAACGTTTGAACTAGTCCACGGTCGGTTGAAAAAAGAGAAAATATCAGTATATATATATATTATTCCTTTCAAAGGAAGATTCAATAGCAACTATTTATATGATAACTAAATTTTGATAGGGGAATTGGGTTCTCTACATTCACCTTTCTGACAAACTATGCTTAATGTGCAATTTACTTTTTCCATTGTTTCGTAGCCCAAGTTCTGATTAGGTTTTCTTAATTCTTTTGTTTTACTGTTTACATAGTGCAAGGTTATAAATTTTGATGTTATATATTCTTCTTTTCTTTTATTTATGATGATTAACTATATGTCTCCGAAGTTTTTTAAAGGCTCTAGCTGATTGGTTCGTTTTTCCTCTTTTTAAAAATACTTTTTTTTGTAGTTTTATAGTTTATGATTTTTTTAAGTTATAGAATATGCCCTGCTCTGCACACTAAGATTACTTTCTGTTTGCTGAGCTGCATCTGTTTCTTAGAGTCACTACAGCCTTCTTTTATCCATTTGGTCAGTTATTGATGCAAAATCTCATTGTGTAGTAATGTTTTGGTTAACACGTATGAGAAATGTGGACTTTTATGATCGTAAAATCTTATCAGGTTTACCTATATTAGCAGTGTCTGGTCTTATATGTATTTTCTTTCAAGTGTTAACTTTATAATACTTTTTTCTGGGATAATTATCAGTTAATTAAGGAAGAAGAACATAGCTTACATGATGCAATTATGATTGCTAGAAAGGTTGTGAAAACTCTATTGTAGTTGTTGTTGGTGGTGCTATAGATGTATGGATTTATCACTTAGACAGTAATTACTCAGTATTGAGGGTATAAAATATGGAACCTTTGAATATAAAATTTTCTTGGTTATAGATGGAGATAAGTCGATACTTGAGGGAGCATGCACGCACAATAGTGGGTGTTAATGCCAAGATCTTTTCACACGCCTCAATCACGTAACACGCATCTATATCCTGCATAGTAAACACGACAACACCAAAAGCTTGACAGCTTCGACCGTCCGGGGATAGCTCCGGCGTGAGAGTCAGTACAGGCGATCATAAGGTTAACAATGGAGGATCAAACCTAGTGTATTGTTAATGTGTGTACCTATTTCTTGAAGACTTTCTTGCTAGGTTATACTCTCTTGCCGGGTTTACCATGCCACCCACTACCGTCTGACATAGCCCCCCACTCCTAAGTGATCTCTGCCGACTGCATGCAGGCTATCACCTTTTTTCTACACTGTTTATGCCGCCGGCCGGCTATAGTCACATCCACATTAATACATGGCAGGTATCTTAGTCAACTGTCATGCCTTTTCATCATTACAAGTCAAAGATGTAGATATTAAAATATCTATTGGGTCGGTCCAATGAATAGACCCAATATCCTAAAGATCCAACAAAGTTGACCCAACTAACCGAGCCCAATATGAAATGACCTGCTAGATTAATCAAATAAATGGGCCCAACCCATTCGGCCCAATATGAAATATCATGACCCAACATTACCCCCTAGTTTTTTATTAAACAGAAAATTTAATAAGAAACTATAAGTAGTTCATGATATGAATGGTTTTAATAAAATCAAAAGAGGCCCAACTTAAACTTTATCAAGGCCTAAGTGATAAGGAATTGGACTAATGAGGTAAATTAAAACTGGAAGCCCAAAGGAAAGACCCAAGCTGATAAATATCTGAAGCTTAACTCGGATGCTTCCCATTCAATTTCCCCATCATAGTCAAACATTAAATGTGCCGCCTTCGTAACTCGTGTAACCGTCAATATAAAAAGTAATTTTTACCCAAATTGACATTTTTACCTTTCAATTTGAATTTTGAACCCTTGAGCTCTTCCCCTCTCTTTCGAACTTTCTTCCTCGCTGCAAATTGATAACAATGGCTACCCAAGATTCAGAGTAAGGTTCACCTTTTCTAGTAACACCGATTAATGTTGTTCTACCAAATCCAAGCACCAACAAAGAAGCCTCGAGCTCCAATCCTAATGGAGCGAAAACCAGTAAGAACCCACTTCCAAAAACACCTCCAACTCCTTCTGAATCCTATAGGAGTACATAACACTTTTCTCATGCTAACACCCCTTCTACCATCACTGAAATTGATCTGAAAAGGATTCGAAGTCGGTATCATATTCCGGATACTCAGATGGTCAGAGCCCCTAGATCCGGTGAGAGAATGTATCAACGGCCAGAAAGTTGGATGACCATTCCTGTGACCATCCTTGAGAAGGGGGTTCGATTCCCTCTTCATTTCTTTTTGGTGACCCTTTTAGGGTTCATCGGTGTTGGGTTCGCCCAGTTGGTACCGAATTCCTACATTCACATCCTCGCTTTCATTGCATTCTACCATGAAGTAGGTGTCGAACCAACCCTTGACTTCTTCTTTACCGTTTACAAAATAGGCCAATCTAGGGAGAAAGGGTTCAAAGCTTTGAGCTAGCAACCACCAAAAACAGGTGAAAAATTTGATAGGCGTTCTTTAGTAAATACTCCTTCGAGTAACCGGGGATGGCACGAAAAATGGTTTTTCGTTAAGGGACCAGAAATTGCATCCTTGCCGAACTGGGTTACTCATGAAAAAGTGTCTGCTGACTTTGGAGACATCTCAGAAGGAAGAGAAAATGAGATGGTAGAGCTCTTCGAGAATTTTCCATCAAAGGAATGGAATTATTTACTTCTTACCAAGCAGGCATGGTTGTACGACCACAGATGTAAGTATTAATCTGTCTTATATATACATAAATATGGAAATCTATGTGATGTGAATTCTGACATAGGACTGTTTACTTTATGCAGTATCTTTGATCAGACTGAATTCCTCAGAAATAAAGGAGTTTGAAGAATTTCTATCTGGAAAATCTTCGGAAGCTATTGAAACTCCTCTGATATAAGCTTCTCCCGAAGAAAACCCTACCAATGCTGAACCTCAAATAAATGACCCAGAATTCGATGAACCTCCCCTACCAGAAGAGACTCTTCAACCTCGTCAAAAGAAGAGGGCCATCCAAAAACCCCCAATCCATCCCCACTCCAAATTCTCCTGAGCCCATCCCAGAAATGGAAACTGTGCCCGAGCCTATATCAACTTCCAACCAAGTCCCCCCTCGAGGAGGTTTGCTCGATCTGCCTGCTCATGATCAAAAAAATCTCCTCTGAGTTAAGAAGTTAAGAACCAAGGTCACACATCTGATAGCTGAAGAGCTCAGAGTGCCCCCCCTTCAACCAATCTTTCGCCGATAAATACAGTTGAAATTCAAGTTTCTGATGAGGAACAAGTCGAACCTACCCCCTCTCTGTCACGAAAAAGGAAACAACCCTCTGATAGCCGACCGAGCCTAATAACCATTCCCTCACCAGTACATGAGCCCATTCCTTCTCGGTCTCCATCCCCCAAGAATGTATACATGGACCCTTCACCAACTCGTGACCAGCCTATGCCTTCCCCCCCGAGGCCCTCGTCACAAGAATTTCAGAATGATGCTATGGGATCACCTACTTTATGGCCTCGATTCAATGCCAATTTCTCGTTCCATCTCTTTGAAGCATTCGTTCGGCAAACTGACGATCACTGACTCGGCATTAGTTCGATGGGGGATCTGATTGATGAAGGGATGAGCTACATAGCGAAGGTAATTGACTATTTTCTTTGTTTATACATTTCTATCCATGTTTAAGTGTCTGAAACTGATTGGATACTGATTGAATATATGCGGTCTTCAAACGTTTACGTCTTAGACACGTAAATGCTGAGGCCGAAGAGGAGGCTATGCAAAATGAAAATAACATGCTGAAGGCGACGTTGGCTCGGGGGAGAAGTCAATACGAAAGTCTTCTTCATACTAACGAGGGCCTTCAGAGAGAATTGGCTCAACTCAAAGAGGGCCTGAAGGCGTCTGAGGATGAACGGAAGACAAATGAAGAGGAATTGAAGGCGACCAAGGTTAGTCTGCAATCATTGACTGATATGAATGTCGGCCTGGTTGAAGAGAATTTGGTTCTGAAGACCAAAAATGAAGAACTCGCCACAGCCAACCGAAGCTTGGCGATACAACTTGGTGAAGTTCAGGCAAAGGCTCAAGATGATAAGGAAGCACATAGGGTCAAACGTCGAAGACTTCATGACAAGATCAAAATGCTTAAGGAACGAGATCCTCCTCTGACTGAAGAGCTACGCAAGCAGATACAGACGAAATATAGGGCATCCGATGAGCTTAACGCATAAATCCTGAAGATTTATTCGGAAGGTTATGAAGTCTGCAAGGATCGAGGCAAGGAGAAGTTGATTGCAGCAAAAGTCGATCCGGCCTTGCTCGATTTCGAAGATGAAGATAATGCCTAAATCTGATACTGCTTCATTCTAATATTAGGACTTTTTAAGACTTATGTGAAAATTATCTGTCTTTTTGGAAGTTATTTAAGAAATTTATCAAAAATTTATAATTGTGGTAGCCCCGAATCCGGGCCCCGAATCGCCGCGGACTCGGTACACTAATTCTTTCACTAATCGCGGAAGATATAAACATAAATTGTTTATACATTACATTACACACTTTTCCCCAAAATCGAGTAACCTTAACTTAAATACAATTTATCAATTATCTATTACACAACAATATTTATCACAATATGCTAATACAACTAGCCGCACTTTATGTCCCAAGCTGAACTTGGCATTATCTTTTCTATCAATGATTCATTTTTTTAAGAATCATTTCTATTCTCAATCCAAAATAAATCTTATTTATCTATACAACACTTCAAACTGTACATAGCTGCCAATTATATTTGATAAAACTATTAATCATAGATTTATGCCATTTCTAAATCAAGAAAATGTATTCAATTTGTGCATCGCACAATCTTCATCATCCGTATAGCAAGTAATATTGTCTAACATCATTAACCTGCAAAACGTTTGTGTTTGCAAGATTGAGCTCGACAACCCAGCAAATTTAACAGTCTATCATGTTTCACATAGCACACAATTCTATATGCACTACATTTACTTTAATATGCATATCTGAATGCAACATATATTCTTTACTATGCATATTCTACATGCATCAATAATTCCTTACAAAGCATACATTCATGCATTATATATTTTTAATTTATCAGGTTACATCATACAACATGTAATCACATATAGATTGAGTTCCTTAACCCAATTAACTTAGTCATATTTTAACTTAACAATTCATAGAGCATGATATGTAATTTAACACATAACCACATTCCATCCACAAACATAATAGAACTGAAAAACTGGTCTGCACCGTTGATTACCGCAACGCAATTTATAACGCTTTACCCGAAGACCTAATATTAATAATATAGATCTTCAATATTAGAATAATATCATCACAGTATATTACTGTTATATTTATATCCACAGAATAACCTAAACACATTACCACATAACCCTTTCAGTCTTTACAGCACATAAGACTTAGTATCAGGTCAAACTATTTCAGTCTGACTTGAAACCGACACAATTCTAACATCCCGACAGTCTAGTCGGTCAATAATCGAGTTTAAGTTCAATTAAACTCTTCCTGAACACTTAACCATTATCACCGATAATTTCTTTATCAGTCAAAATATTTTTCCTAAGCTCGTAATAATTTTCGGATAATTATTACCATTTATCAATATTTTTTAATCATTAAAATCGTATTTAAATGAATTAAATACCACATAATTCCTTAATCACTAATATTCATTTAATATAAAATATTAATAAAAATCCTTACATAATATTATAATATATCAAAATATTTTTAATACCTTAAAATCATTTTTATATGATTTTCCAACACTTAAATCCGTTATCCGATAATTAATATTAAAATATTAATATTTTCATGTCAAAATATCAAAAGTTATATTTTATAACTTAAAATATTTTTATAACACTTAAATTATTTTTATATGATTTTTTTTAAAACATTAATTCTATTTTTTCCATAATTTATTTAACTTCCTTTAATATTTTTCAAAAATTAATTCTAGTGCGTAGCTTAAGAAATTAGTTACCTCGTGCTTAACTCCAGCAATGCCCATCTTTTGGCATAACCTTATATATGTTAAATTTATGCTCCATTTTAAATTTCGTGGCAATCGGAGTTGTAGAACTCCGTTTATAGCGATTTCCGTCGGAAAATCACAAAAATTGGAATGGTCATAACTTGGTCGTTTTAACTCGGAATCAGCTCATTTTTGGACACGAGCTACATATTACCATATATTTTCATTTCTCAAAAGCCTGGAATTTTTCTCATTAACTAAATGTCCGACACAGCCCTCGGAAAATTTTGGCCAGAAACTTTTTTGACGTTTGGCAGTTTTGGAGTCCTTTGCTAAAACTTATATAAAATGAGTTCTGTAACTCCGATTAATGATCCGTCAATTTTGTTGGGTTCGTATCTTTCCGAACTACAGTTTTCATATATCACAATCAATATTTGGACATGCTAAGCTCCCGGAATTTAGCCCGGAAGTGACTGTTCAAATCTATCCTTTTAACAGTTTTTCTTAACTTTGTGTAGTTTGGGAGAAATCCCATAACTCTCTCCTCCGATGTCGGATTTAGTCTGTTTCGGAGTCTATGGAAATATTATTGAGTGTACTATAACATATCACAAGTCTAGAATTTTTAGAGTACCCTAACAAGTCCGGAAATTTCCTTTTTAGGGCAGCAGTCCACAAACAAAAAAAAAACTGTTTTGGTTTTTTCTTGTTTGATTAAACTTTTAATACTCAAAATAGTTAGATCTAAGCATAACACACCATTTAACAAGTAGATCTATAGTTCTCATGTTCAAGATCATAAACTTCATGGTTCAAAATAACCAAAAATCAAATCCAAGATTAAACACAATCAAGAGTAAGAAAAATAAAATTTTCTACACTTTAAAAACCTAGCTTCACTTTTCTTGCTTTTGATCTATCTTTTGAAACTTAAAATGGATAGATCCACACATAAAATACTCTAAATCATGTAGAACTAGAGTTTTGAAGATCAAGAAATAAGTTCTTTATCAAATCAAACAAAATAAAACAAATAAACTAAACTAGGATTTTATACCTTGATCATGTATCTTTTCTCCTTGATTTCTTTCTTCTTCCATGAGATGAAGTGGGGTGGCATGAGCTTGGGCTTCTTCCCTCTTAGGGGCTGCCGACCACTTCCTTTTCTCTCCTCTCTTTCTATTTTCTTCTTTTTGATTTGCTTTTTGCTAGATGAAATGAAAAGTTTTCTTATTAAAACTTGTGGGAATATTTATAGGCAATTAACATATATAGATATAACTTGCATCTATCTATTAATCATCCAATATCTTGCTTCCATGGATGAAAATATTTATTACCCTAAAAAGGCTAGTGGCTAAAATTAGGTGGTTTGGTAACCAACTTTTGACTAACTAAAATGATAGGTAAATGAAATGAATCATGTGCTATTTTGCTCCTTGCATGGCCAGATCTATACACTATCTTGGCCAATGTTATTTGTTGATTTATTTGTTTAATAACCATCTAGAATGTCCATACAAATTGGGTCATAACTTGGGCCAATTGATTTCTTGTTTGGACTTTCTAATTAAATTGGTTGAGTAAAAATATAACATAGTCCAACACACTAATTTTATCTTACCCTAATTATTTAGTTAGGGTTTCTAAATCACTCATTATGGAATTTAAATACATAGATAATTTAATAATGTAACCCAATTAAGCTAGGTTTTAAAAAATAATCAATAACTTGAGATAATAAAATTAATCTCTTAGGTTAGTATACTAGTACAAAATTTAAATACTAGCACTTACACTTGCTATAACCCTTAGGTTATTTAATTCTCATTCCTAATATATAACATTAGGTCAAATAATTTTCTTTTATTTGTTTATATAATAAACAATTATAAATCATCACATAATGATCATATTCCTTGCACACAACTTTTTAACCCTTAGGGTTTAATACTCCGCATTAGGATTCCCAAATTAGGATTTAAATTCTCGATACTAAAATTAGGCTTTTTGAACATATCGTTAGAGTTTTCTAATTTAATCACCATATTCATATCATGAATTTAGGGTTTCGGATTCCCAAACTAAAATTAAAGTTTTTGAGCGTACCGTTAGGGTTTCTAACAATTCGTTAGATTTTTCTAACTTAATAACATATGATTAACATAACTTTAGGGTTTGCTAAAGTTATGACTTATCTGATCAATCCTTGATCTCAAATCATTACGGTTCACATATATAATCAAATATACCAACTAGTATTCACTTCGATACTTATCCCTGATAATTCTTCAAAAGAATTTTAAATCTATCATAATCTTATACCTCATTACTAGACTATCACTCACAGTCTATCACATAATGTTCATATTCATTACTCACATAACTATTAATCCTTAGGATTTTATACATAGCATTAGAGTTTCTAATTTAGCAATTAGGGTTATCTCTAATATATTATCAAAATACATAAGCCATTATATTTAGCCTTTGATTTTCCCAAATTAGGGTTTCTGATTCCCGGAACTGAAACTAGGGTTTCAGAACCAATTGCTACGATTTCTTATTCATTGCTAGGGTCTTCTAACAGAACATTGACGTTCTTAATATATACTTAGGATTTGACACACATATAATTAATCTGGTCAACCCTTGACCCTTAACCACATCCTGAACACGTCATTAACCATATACACAGAGTATATTCACATAAACACTTAATCCTGAATAATTCGCCTAAAAGCCTTCACGAAATTTTGAAATCCTCAAAATTCCATCCTAATAACATCAATTGCTTACACTTATTTTCTGTCTAGGTCTATTATTTGACCTTAATTCAATCATTTAAGATTTTAATAAATTCTCCAAATTCTTGGGTTGTCACAATAATTTCATGTAATAGTTTAATATTATGGTTGAATGGATGAATGAATAGTGAGATTATTAACGAATCTTCAACTTTCTCTATCATGGCTTCTATTTTGATTCGTTTCTTGTCAATAATTCAGCATCAGTGATCTTGAATGAACTTGACTTAGACTATGAATCAGATGATAAGGCATATAACAGTTAAGTTAAGAAATGAAATGAACTGAATGAACTGAACCGAACACTTGAACAAAATAAAGTAATGCATACTTATCTTTTCCGAAGTGTGAGACAGGCCATGTGTAAGGTGAATTCGGTTGATCCTCTTTGCACCATCAAGATCTTGTTTACCACTCAGGGTAAACAAGTATATAAGGACATTTGTTTACCACTCGGGGTAGAACAATTTTATAAGGACCATGGAATTTGTTTACCACTCATAGTAAAATAAATTCATAAGGACACACCTGACAATAAGGCTGCCATCGAATGGCCAGCAAGTCCGACCATACCTCCTTACTTTGGTGCATATTGATTTACCACTCACGGTAAAAATAATATTAAAAGGACCATGGAATTTGTCTACCACGCAGGGTATAACAAACCCATAAGGACACACCTGTGACACCCCCAAATCCGGGTTACCTGACTCCCGAGTTTGGTGTTCACGATCCACAATATAAATAACATTTAACTGCCCATAATATATATAGATAGTAATTTTCATAAAATTTTGTCAGAGTTTACTAATAATACATCACCCAGGTTCACTAACCTTAACTTTACAAACATACCCTTTGGATATACAAAAAGGGTTTACAAATACAACATAATAAATATGTTTACACATAACTAATTTATTACAACTCCTTTTCCCTTGTCCTGCTTCACAGCACCTTCTGCAACTTCGCCCCTAGCTGAAAAATTTTATTTAGCAAGGGTGAGCAACTAATTTGCCCCGCAAGTTAATACATACAATAAATGTATAAGGATTCAAAACAACAGACTATCTATTTTGATAGAATGAAACCAAAGTTCGGGGAACTTTGAAATAGCTGAACAAATTGTTATTCAATAACAAGACTTATCTTCTTCTACACAACACAATAATTCAATAATGAAAGAGTACAACGCTTTCAAGTTTCTACGGTATTCTAGTGAATAATATAGAATCAATTCTACGAATGAAATATTTCTCCAGATTTATACTGAGTGATCACACAAGATCTTTGAACTTATTTTCTCGGGTAGATATCAAAGATTTACTTTGATAAATACTTAGGTGTATCAGATAACCATAAAGATTAAATCATACCCCTCTGCAAGTACTCAGAGCCGGCCAACTCTTTGTACCCTATATTATGCATAATACTCAAAACGCGCGCAAAGGTCGAATTCACGACCAGCAAAATATTCCCTTTATATAAAAGGTTGTTCTTCTCAGTCTTGGAATCAAAAGTTTGATTTTACAACGAAATACTGGGATTTCAAATTCTATTTGCTTCTCTTCTCAAACCTAACAAGTTTTTACAAATGTTTGTCTAACCAGAATAATTGGCTAAGACATTTCTCAACATAATTCGACAATAAACAGGAATTATCTGTACTGTCAATTCTAACTTCTACAGATATGAATATCCAACAACAATAATTCTACGAATATATATTTTCTAATTCAAAAATTTAATTTCAACAATAAATCCCTGGACGTGGCATAATTAGCAATAATTATCCACCAATAATAATCGAATAAAATAACTCAAGGTTGAGTTAGGGAACTTGTCTCTTCTGCTGATTACAGCTACACAATATACTTATCTGCGTTTGAAAGACCTATAACCAATAATATCGGTCTAACAATTAACACAATCATTTATAACACATAACACTGTATTTTACAGTCAAACTTCTCCTAGGCACATTACCACATAGCCACATTAGTGTTTATAACCTATATAAACACTTAACAAGTCAAACTAATTCAGTCTGGTTGGACTTCGGTTCATTCTCGGTGTTCTGGTCACCCTATCGGACAATTAACATATTGATTGTCAATTAAACTTGGTTTCTAAGCTTCAATATTAATTTAGATAAGTCAATTATCATTAATAATATTTTTCAGAAGCTTTTACTATTAATCAAACAATTATTATAATTTATAATAATTTTTCAAACACTTAAACCATTTTTAAATGATTTAATTAGCAAATAATCATAATATTATTAATATAAAATAATATCAAAATATTATTAACATACATTCCAAAATATTAAAGTTATTATTAATAACTTAAAATATTTTTAAATCATCAATATTCTACTTAAATGATTTTTAAAGTAATTAAAATCATTTTTAAATCATCACCATTAATATATAAATATTAATGAAATTATTATCCAAATATTAAAAGTCATTAATTATAACTTAAAATATTTTAAAACCATTTTTCTCATTTTTAAATGATTTTTAAATCAATAAAATTATTCTTAATTCATTTATTTAATATAATAATTAAATAAATCAAATATCCTTAATATTAATTTATTAATGAAAATTCTCCAAAAATATTGAAAATTATATTTTATAATTTAAAATATTTTTTTAATACTTTATTCTCAATTAAAATGATTTTTAAATCATTTTCATCTTATTTAATTTAATAATCAAATAAATATTATATCATTAATATTAAATTATTAATGAAAATTCTCCAAAAATATTCAAAGTTACATTTTATAACTCAAAATATTTTTAAATACATTATTCTTATTTAAAATGATTTTTCATAATATTAAATCATTTTTCTCTAATTTATTTAATACACTAACTAAATAAATTAAATACCTTTAATATCTAAATAATTATAAATATTAAAGAAAAATATTCCAATTGGTCAAAAATTATTTTTCATAATTTAAAATAATTTTTAAAACCATTTTTGGTAATTTTTAGAATTTATTTCTATTTTTTTAATCAATTTCCGAAAATCAGAAAATTAAAATAAATTAATCCGTCGCTAAAGGCCTATAGCGACACTATCTGTCGCTATAGGTGTTCTTGAGCAACCCAGATTTCTTTTCCGGCAGGCGAGGGTGCATGGTTTGACCGGCGATAACTGACGATCGGAGCATGATCTAAGCTTTCTAAAAGTTTGGACGTGTAGACAATATGTCACACTACAATATACAATCAACACTTTGGTTAAAAACCATCATAATAAGGAGATCAAAGCCTCCAAACTTTCTGACAAACCGTTTCCGGGCAGAAACAGATGCGAGTTGCCACTTTGAAGCTCGATTTAAGCTATGTTCTGGTCATGTTTTACTTTATCTATCAAATCTAGGTTGTAGACAAAATGTATTACTACAACTAGAAAGCATAATAACACACAAATATCAAACCATTAGCTAGATATATTCGGTCAAACTTGAACACGGACAGTGGGCTCAAATTTTTTGGATTTGTGTTCTTGACAGATTCGGTCAACGGGGTTTTGACCGTGAATAACTTTTGATCTATAATAGATCTAAGGCTGATTCTTTTTGCATCTTAAAGACCTCATATCAGGCTACATGTTACAAGTTTTAAACATCAAAAACATGTATTACACACGGAGTTATTAGATCTGACATTTGACTAAAAATCACAGATTTCCAGATTTCCAGATTATGAAAAACACTAAATTCGTGCACTTTGATGTTATGGGTTCATGGTTTATCGACCCAGATCATCAATTGACACCTTATTACACATATCTGAACAATCAATTGCAACAAATAACAAGTAATTGAAGGATTTCAAAATTAAGGTTTATACCTCTTTTTGATCCGATTTTTGATCTATGCTCTCTGATCTGTTATTGTTTGATCTAGGGCTGGTATTGTGACTGGTCTACTAAGAAAATTCGGAGCTTTTGATGAGAGAAAAAGTAGGGGAGAACTTTGGTGAAAATTAAGCAAAATAATGCACTTTCTCTCTCTAACTCTTATATATATATATTGCTTTGTTGCTTGATCTGATGATATTTTCGGCTGGGAGCAGATGATTTGTGTCACAAGGTCAAGGTAGTTGGTAAGGAGTTGGTCACCCACTCCAATAATTGATAGATTTGCAAGTTGTCAAATAAAAATCCCATAAAGGGTATTATGGATATTTCCACTTTCTTCTAGAATTTGAACTTGATGAAATTCTTAGGGTTTAGAGTTTGGACAATCTAGGGTTTAGGTTTTGTACCCTTTAGGTCTCAAAATTCTAGTTCCCACAATTTGCAAATTTAGGGTTTAATTAGAAAAAAATAAATTTTCTAAACAAAAATTAGGGTTTCTAAAATAGAAATTCAATTTACAAAATATAATTAGTGATTTCTAATCATATTTATGTTTAATGAATACTTTAGGCATGCTAATAAAAATTAGGGTTGCCTAATTATGGTTTATAAAATGCCAGATTTTAAATTAGGGTTTCACGACGTACAATTAGGGTTTTAATTGTATAATTTATTTTCTAAAATTAAGATTAGGGTTTCTAATCTCATATTTATGTTTAATGAATCCATTAAGTCTACCAATTAGGATTAGGGTTCCTAATTTAAGGTTTACAATCCCCAATTTTTAAAATTAGGGTTTTCTACACCACATTAGGGTTTTTTACAACTGAGATTAGGGTTTATAATCTCTTATCAGGGTTTAATAATATTAAAACCTATCTGATCAATTATTGATCAACATTTCTAAATCGTACAAACACATAATCAACAATACAATTATTTTAATTGTATTTTCTATCGAATTCCTATCTGAAAATTAGGGTTAGGGTTTCTAAAGTTGTTAAGCACAACTCTACTCTATTTTCTCAATCAGAACACATATTGACTGATTCTCGAGACTTGTCTCACTAATTCTCAGTATAATATTAACAGTCAATATTAAATAAAAAAAAAATTTATTCGTAAAATTTTAATTATTCGAAATTTCGGGTTATCACAGCACCTGCCGATAAGGCTACCATCGAATGGTCAGCGAGTCCACCCTGTCCTCCTTACACCGATGAAGTTTGCCTACCCTGAAGGGCCTGACAAATTCATAAGGACCACCTGCCAAAAAGGCTACCATCGAATGGTCAGCGAGTCCCCCCCGTCCTCCTTACACTATTGTGAATTTAGGGCCAATAGAAAGAAGATCAATTTGTGAAAAAGTGAATCTTTTATTGATGACGACCCAACATTTACAGACTTTCGATAAACTGACTCGATCTCTACTGAAAATATTTCTGAAGCTTGCCAGCATGCCAAGTATTCTTGATTTCAGATCCGTCCAATGCCTTCAACCGATAAGTTCCCGGCTTCGGTACTTTAATTACTTCGTATGGCCCTTCCCAATTCGGCATTAGCATTCCCATGTTCTGTGGCATAGATTCTTTGACTTCTTTGAGGACGAAGTCCCCCACTTCGAATCTGCGAAGCTTTACCCCCTTATTGTAATGCTTGGCTACTCTCCGTTGATATGCTGCCAGTTTGATCAAAGCCACCTCTCTGGCTTCTTCCAACAGATCCAAGTTGACCTTTAGTCCTTCTTCATTGTAGATCTCTTTGAACTGACTAACCCGAAGACTTAGAGATCCAATCTCGACTGGGACTAAGGCATCAGTACCATAGGCCAATCTGAAAGGTGAATCCCCTGGGGTATTCCTCGGTGTAGTCCGATAAGCCCATAACATGTTGAGAAGCTCCTCTGGCCATCTTCCTTTAACTTCGTCCAGTCTGCGCTTGATCCCATTCAGTAGCATTCTGTTGGTCACTTCAACTTGCCCATTCGACTGTGGATGATCCACCGAAGTCTTCTTGTGCTGAACCCCAAGCTCTTTCAGAAATCCTTCAAATTTTGATCCCACGAACTGGTGTCCGTTGTCCGATATCACCACTTTAGGAATTCCAAAACGAAACACTACGGACTCCTTCATGAACTTTAAGCACTCTTGCTCCGTTATCAACCGAAGTGGCTTCGCTTCTACCCATTTGGTCATATAATCGATAACAACTATGACAAAACTGACCTGACCTTTAGCTTTCGGCAACTGACCCAGTATATCTACCCCCCAGACAGCAAAGGGTATAGGATATAATATCGAGTATAGCTCTTCTGGTGGCTAATGTGGAATCAGACTGTTGAGCTGGCACTTATCACACTTCTTCACATACTCTGTAGCTTCCTTGAAGATCGTAGGCCAATAGTACCCCTACCTAAGTACTTTGTAGGCCAATGACTTAGCAGCCATATGGTCGCCACAAATACCCTCGTGAACCTCCCGAAGAGCATACTCAGCCTCAGATGGAACCAGACACTTCAATAATGGTGACGAAAATGCCCTTCGATAAAGATCCCCATTAATAAGGACGAAGTTGGCACTCTTGTACTTGATATTATTTTCCAGCATCTGATCCGAATGAAGGACGCCATCTGCCAGATATTTAATGTAGGGAGTCATCAAACAGTTGAAATGTTCAATGCACATCACTGCTTCATACTGGATACTCGGCTGCTGCAAAACCTCCAAATAAACTGACCCATTGAAGACATCAGCATCCATAGTGGCCAGCTTCGACAATGCAATAGCAATGGAATTGTCGTTACTCTCTATGCCCTAAAACTCATAAGAGACGAAGTACTGAAGCCGGTCTTTCAATTCTGCCAAATTCTTGATCATCCTCGTCTCACGAGCTTCACAATCTCCTGATACTTGCTAGACGACCAACTGAGAGTCACTGTAAATGATCAGCTTCTGAACTTCTAGACTCTTCGCCAGTCGAACTCCTGCTAGCACTGCTTCATATTCGGCCTCGTTGTTCGTTGCTCTAAACCCAAATCTGATGGCCAGTTGTACCTTAAATCCCTCCGAACTTGTCAAAATAATCCATGCTCCACTAACATCCGTAGTAGCAGACCCATCTGCATACAGCGTCCATGAATTCTGACTGTGCTGAAGAACTGCAACTGCTCGATTGGATGTTTCAGCTTCATGCAGCTCAGTATCTGCTTCAGAGAACGAACATTCCACCATGAAATCGGCCAAGGTTTGACCTTTGATAGCAGTTCGGGGATGATATTCAATAAAAAATTGGGATAATTCCATCGTCCATGCTGCTAATCTTCCCGAAACTTCTGGCTTGCTTATCACCTTCTTCAGCGGCTGATCCGTGTAGACAACCAGGAGCCGACCTTAAAAATATTGTCGAAGCTTTAGACTAGCAATTATCAAAGCAAAGGCAAATTTTTTAATATTTGGGTACCTAGTTTCAGCATCTCTTAGGACATGGCTGACATAATAAATCAGATGCTGCTTCCCACCGACCTCCCGAACTAACACTGCTCCAACTGCCAACGAACTAGCTGTCAGGTACAAATACAAAGTTTCAATCGGAGTAGGTTTCACCAATAAAGGAGCCGAAGAAAAATACGTCTTTATGCCTTGGAAGGCGTCTTCACACTCCGAAGTCCACTGGAATGTCTTCGCATTCTTCGGTCCCTTCAAAGTATCAAAGAATGGCAAGCATCGCTCTACCGACTTAGACATGAATCTCCTCAAAGCTACAATCCTCCCGGTCAGACGCTGAACATCTTTGAATGACCGAGGAGTCTTCATATTCAAGATGGCCTAGATCTTTTCTGGGTTGGCCTCAATGCCCCTCTGACTGACTAAATAGCCCAAAAATTTATCAGCACCGAGTCCGAAGGTGCACTTCATCGGATTTAGCCTTAATTTGTGATGGCGGACTGTTTGAAAGCATTCCTCCAGATCATCCAGATGCTTTTGGATAAGCATGCTCTTCACAATCATATCATCCACGTATACCTCCATATTCCTTCTGAGCTGCTTCTGGAAGACAAAGTTCATTATTCTTTGATAAGTGGCTCCAACATTGATTAAGACAAATGTCATCTTCTTGTAGGCGTACACTGAACGGTGTGTGATGAAAGCTGTCTTTGGAATGTCTTCCTTGCACAAGGAGATTTGATGATAACCTAAAAAAGCATCCTTAAATCTTAGTAATGCATGCCTCGAAGTGGCATCGATGAGCTGATCAATATGGGGTAGAGGATAGAAGTCCTTCGGACAGGCTTTGTTCAGGTCCGTGTAGTCGATGCAAACCCACCATTTTCCATTCTACTTCTGCACCAACAATACATTTGCCATCAACTCCGGGTAGTCGATCTCAAAGATGAAGTCAGCAGCTATCAGCTTCGCTATCTCCTCATCAATGATCCTCTGTCGCTCCGGTGCAAAGATCTGCCTTTTCTGCCGAACTGGCTTCTTTGAAGGATCGACATCCAGTCGGTGTTCGACAATTTTTCGACTGATTCCAGGCATGTCTTATGGCTCCCATGTAAAAATGTCCGTATAACATCAAAGAAGTTCCATGAGGTTTGTCCGGAGAGGTTCCGGTAAACCCGAACCAATCTTTATTATTTTGTCTTTCTTCCCAAGGACCAGCTCGATCTCCTCTGTCTCTCCTGTAGGAATAACCAATGGCTCCGAATTGCTTTCAGTGAAGGGTTTGATCTCAATTGCCATGGTTTGTTTTTGCTTGCTGACCCCTACTCCCGAGGCGATCACAGAATTCCTATAGCATCGTTTGGCCAGGTCCAAGTCCCCTGCTACCTCTCCAACTCCATGGGTTGTGGGGAACTTGATTTTGAAATGAGGGATGGAGGTCACTGCTTGGAGAGCGGTCAAGGTAGGTCGTCCCAGTATGGGGTTGTAGGCCGAATCTACATGCACAACATAAAATTTACATGTTATTTCTACATGTTGTGGAGCAGTACCGAAGATGACCGGTAGCTCAATAGTTCCTGCCACTTTGATGGGATCGTTACTGAAGCCATATAGGGGAGCCTCCTGTCCAACCTCCATCTTTTGCCCATCAAGATGCATCCTCTGATAAGTATGGGCATACAGAATATCCACAGAAGACCCGTTGTCTATCATCATTCGCTTCATATCTACCGAACCCACTTGTGTTGTGATCACCAATGCTCCTTCATGGGGTTCGATGGGCTCCGAAGGATAATCTGCATCACTGAACGATATAACTGTCCCTGGAAATGGTCTGTCGATCTTCGGGGGAGCACCTGTCACGGACATGACCAAGTCCAGATATCCTCTCCTCTTCTTCCCTGCCAATTTCCCTGCCGTTCCACCGGTTATTACATCAACGACGTGCCTCGACGGCTGATTTGGAGCAGGCTGCACGGGGAGAACCGTTTGAACCGTCTGAACAGTACGGTCAATATTTTCCTGATCTTGTTGGTCCCTTCCGGCCACATATTGAACCAGCAAACCACTTTGAACATTCCTCTCGATAAAATCTTTCAAATTGCAGCACTCATTAGTGTCATGACCTGCGGCTTGTTGATAGCCACAATATTTTTGAGCATTGCCCTATCCTGGTTTATAGTTATCACGAGGTGGTTCAAAGAACGGTTGGCCCCTGATCTGGTCCAAAATCACCGACCTATCCGTATTCAGTTTGGTGTAAAACTTGTTCACCTTTGGGGTGGGAGCAGGTGGACGACTACTTCCCTGTCGCCATGTGTTGTTGTACTTCTTTGAGTTGCCCTCTGGCCGATCATTATACCCTCCCGCCTTCTTCTGATCGCCTTTAGCCTTGGAAGTAACCGCCTCCCTCATCCTGTCCGAAGAAGAACGTTTCAGGCTATTCATAGCCTCCTCCACCACAATATAGCCTTCTGCTTTATCAAAAGCTTCGACCAAGCTCTTCGGATGGTGAAACATCAGCTTCTTCACCAACTTTTCGGACTTCAACAGATCTAGCCCGTTCTGAAACAATCCTACAGCATGAAGATCATTAAAGTCGGACAATTGGCCAATGGCTTCCCTGAACCTATTCATATACTGGCCTAAAGACTCATTGGTAAATTGTCGGACCTGTGCTAAAGAACCCGTAGACTTCCCTCTTCTTCGATTGCTCCCGAAACGAGCGTGGAATTTGTCACACAGCTCGAACCATGATGAGACCGAGTCTGCAGGTAGAGTCCCCATCCACTGCCTTGCATTCTTCCTTAATGTTGTGACAAACGTATGGCACTTGGTAGCATCGGTGAAATCATAATAATCTATCAGCCGGTCAAATGCCTGGCTATGGTCATAAGGGTCTCCAGACCCATCGTAACTCTCTATATGAGGCAACTTCTTGGTGGTGTCCGCCTTCTCCTTAAAAATATCCGAGAAAAAAGGAGACGCCTTCTTTCCCAGAGTATCTTTCACCTGTTGAACCTCAGCCAACTGCTTCCGGAGCTCCTTCAATTCCTTCACTAAGAAATCCACACCTTCTGGCTGCGACGAGACTTCCTTTTCCGAAGACTCTTTCCTCTTCGGAATGGACCGACCGTCTCTAACAGAAACCACCGCCTTTGATGGGCTTCTAGACTTGCTTCGGCGTGTGGTCCTTCCATCACGATGAGAGTGCTCATGATGTTTCTCTCTCCTTCTACTCTCGGGTGCATACTCTATCGACCGACTCCTCTGTCTACCATCATCTCGACCTTAAGAACCAACGACAACAAGTGTTTTCCGTGATGCCTCAGGAGTTCTACTTCTTAATCTCCTTCTCTCCTGAGGTCGACCCCGTGACACATGCACGGAATGCCCCGACTCCTTCCCCTCCCGATGTTATACATCCTTATGCATACTACGCCTTCCGGACTGAACATAAGTGGACGCCTCGTCGTTCAGATCGTCCATCCGAAGCATCTGCACAGCTATATCTTCCCTCTACTTCAGAAGAACCTCTAAAGCTTTATCTGCTTCTTCTTCCATCTTTGTTAACTTGGCAGTTTTGTCATCTCGACCACTTCAGTGGTGAGTTCTAGGTGGAGAACCCTCCACCTGCCTCCGATCCTGATCACTATCTTTATCATCAGCAAACACCAACCTCCGTCTGGCACCGCCATGAGCTCTCGGACGAGAACCCTTGGAATCACGTTTGGAAGCAGTGCTCTCACTCTCATGAGCACTCTTTGAAGGACCCAGACGATCTTTAACAGAAATGTGTTGGACAGATGAGCTTACAGCCCTCGGCTATCCTTCCGGTGTATCTGCTCTACTCCTCACCATCTTCCGAAGTAGAATAAATGGGAATTTGTGATTGAAAACTCAATGACACTAGAACACAGCCCTCCTTCTAGCGCCAATGTTAACGTCAAGATCTTTCCACATGCCTCAATCACGTAACACGCGTCTATATCCTGCACAATAAACACGACAACACCAAAAGCTTGACGGCTTCGACTGTCGGGGGATAGCTCCGGCGTGAGAGTCAGTACAGGCGATTACAAGGTTAACAATGAAGGATCAAACCTAGTGTATTGAGAGAGAAAGAGTTATCAGTTGTTAATTGTGTACCTGTTTCTTGAAGACTTTCTTGCTAGGTTATACTCTCTTGCCCGGTTTACCGTGCCACCCACTACCGTCTGACACAGCCCCCCACTCCTCAGTGATCTGTGCCGACTGCATGCAGGCTATCACATTTTTCCTACACTGTTTATGTCTCCCGCCGGCTATAATCACATCCACATTAATGTATGGCACGTATCTTAGTCAACCGTCATGCCTTTTCATCATTACAAGTCAAAGATGTAGATATTAAAATATCTAGTGGGTCGGTCCAATGAATAGACCCAATATCCTAAAGATCCAACAAAGTTGACCCAACTGACCGAGCCCAATATGAAATGACCTGCTAGATTAATCAAATAAATAGGCCAAACCCATTTGGCCCAATATGAAATATCATGACCCAACAGCTGAAAGCGCAACTATTTATAAACTCATGCTTGAGGTAAGTGCTTTCAAGATTTCCATGTAGATAATAGCCATTTGTATTTCGCTGATTTGAAAAATGCGTAGGTCTTTGTGTGTTTGTTTTGTTTAAACTTTTTTGCCTGCATTTCCTAATCTACTCTTTCTTTCATTAGTATATAAACTGAATGCAACATAATCAAAATTTCTAGAAACATAAAGATAAGAAGTTAGACACTCAGGCAACTGTTTAAATGTATAGATTAATTGTTTCGGTTGTGGTACTTTGTACACTGGCAGATTTATTTGAATATAGAAATTCTTCTGCATGTTGTTAGATGTCCAAAATGAATAAAAAGAGAAGGAAAAAGCAATTGGAAACTTATTTTGTGGAATTTTAAAATTTGTGCAAGTTTCTATGTTTTAAATGGTGCTAAGTGTATAATTTTCTAAATTTTGGGTTTTTGGCATGTAGTTGCTTGTCTGGTAGGCTTGTATTTCTTGTCTGGTTGTGTTACTACTCAATAGTATATTTGTATTTACTTTCTTCATAGTGCTCTGTTGTATAAATTAGTAGTTTAATAGCTACTTTCATCATCTGTATGCCATTTCGGTCCGGTTAAAGGTTTAAAATTTGTTTGCATACTTCCTTCAAGTGTTATTCCCAAGTTGCCTTTTTTTCTGATGTCAATTTCTTTATTCTATGACATGGTGAGTACAAGCTCAGATGTCTGCCATTATGGGGTATGCATTCCTGAAACTCTTTGTTATTTAGTTCTTAAGAGTGGTTTTGATTTGTTATTCACTTCATAATAAGTTGTATGTTTTACTAGTTAAACTGAACCAATATTTTATCAAGAGGCTCCCATGAATGAGTTGGAATGAACATGTTGTCTTTTAAAAAAAAGTTTAGTGCTTGTTTTCTTTTTCCCTGACATTAGCACCCTATATTTTATCAAGAGGCTCCCGCAGAAGGTAGTACATTAATTTATATATGTCATTGGCTTTCACCAACAGAGAAATAGGTATGAAAGTTCTTGTGGCTGCTATTTGATCTTTAATTTGAATTATTGGCAGGTGGGAGTTGATATTCTTATATCACGTACGGAGGAATAGGAGCTGATCAGTAATTCCATTGTCTACATTTTGATGCTTTGAAACTTTTTGTGCTAAATGTTCTTAATGTGTAAAATTAATATAATTCTCACTAATAGTAGGGCTTGCTTGTTTGGCTTTAATAACTGAAATTACTCTGGACTAAAATTTCCATTACCATTGAACTTGGTGTTGAGGTCGAGGTTACCAGATTCCTAAATGTCTCGTCTTTCTTTGATTAGATAGTGTGAACCTTGTGTTTGTATTAAGCTTTATGTAGTAAGAGTTTTATTATTACAATTTTGATGTTGAAAAGTTGTTTGAATTCAAGAAAGGGATTGCTTTGTTGATATTTTTATTATCAAGGTTGTAGAATACATTTTTATATTTATGACAATTTATTTCATTTAGATTTCGAAATTAAATTATGAAAATATTTGTAATTTGTTGGTAATAAACACATTGAGACAAATTTTGAGATGGAAAGAATGTGCGATTGGAAGTTGACATGGATTTTGAGCAGTGGCGGAATCAGAACAAAATTTGAGGGAGATCAAATTAAAAATTTGAGGGCGGTTACCGGAGGTCCGGAGCAGCGACGTTCATGCAACACACAGATTCAGAAAATAAAAAACTCATAAATTCAATAGATCCATGAGAATTAACCAAAACCCAAATTATATACACACAAAAACAGCATATTTATCACTAGTTAGAACAGCTCCAAGAAACAAGAAAAAATTGGTATATTTTTGTTATTTCTGCCCAATCTACTAACACCAACCAAATGGATCACATGTATGTTCAATCTTGACAGTTTTCCCCCACGAGCAAAAACTAAGAAAACATAACTTGTTTAACAAAGTATAGTAAAGTACACTAAAAGGAGAAAACCAGAAAATAAAGATATCTACTTTACAGAGGAAAATTATCAAACAGCTGGTAGTCATCACAGCACACGCATTTTCCCCTCTTAGAGAACAGAAAATGTGCACCGCATGGCTCTATGTTTTCTTCTGTTATTCATCAATAATTAGTTGGGTGTAAATGTAATATTTAGCAATCTGCACTCCCAAGTTCAAATATTTTGAATGCAGTTTTCTAAATTTCAAAATTTGGGTATTTGCACACAAACAGTAAATCTGGATATTTGCACACAAACAGTTAAGTTTGCAAATTCAAAATTCATCACCAACCAAAAACAATAAAGTTTCTTAACCGGGTCAATTAAAATTGGACAACAAAACAACTGGGTATTTGCTAAATCCACATAGATGCAATCACCACACCAAAAGAAATGAAAATTTTCTATCAAAAGATGAGTATATAGATATCTGAAATTACCTGACCTAGAGTGAAGCAGAAGAAGACTGAAGCGGCAAACAGACTGTAGAAGCTCTGTGGCTGGCCGCTGGCGCCTGATTGGCTGTCCCCCGCCCCCGCCCTAGCCCTAGCCCTAGCCCTAGCCCTAGCCCTAGCCCTATTTCCGCCTGACCGCCGATCTACCGGGGTCAGATGTCCCCCCCTGCCCCCCTTAGTTCCGCCTCTGATTTTGAGATGGTTGCTACTCATCATAAAATATGTTGGTGCCAATTTTGAGACGGCATTGTCTGTCTCAAATTACGTGTATTAAAAAAGGCGCCAATTTGCCCGTCAAATGGCTCCTCCCATGGGTCAGTTTTGAGACGGATAGATATTTCGTGTATATGATTATTTGAGACGGATATATTCTGTTTCTAATATTTTGTTTAGAGACGGATTTTGAGACCGCCAGATTATCGACGCGACTAATTCTGCTATATTTGAGACAGATTTCCGTCTCAAATGCCCAGATTTTTGGTAGCATGTAACCTATAAAAATTATTACTAATAGTATTTGACATAATGGAGCCTAGGGTTTCATAATCTTGATGGACAATTTTAACCTTTGGCTATTTTATAAATAAAACAATTAGGATTTGGACCTAATAGTCGTCTCAAAAAATTTATGGTACACAGTTATATATCTATCCTAATATTAAGAGAGATAATTGAAAACTTTCATCCTTAAGCATAACGGAAGCGTGATACATATAACATATTTTCTCTCAATTCATGTAATTACCAAATATAATGATTAATTTAATTAATTTTATTCTATGAAATAACAATGTTCCAATATAATTATTTAACAGTAACAAATTTCACTCCAATTCTTATTTGTAAAAAAATATTTATTACATTAAACTTATCATGTTTAGCCCGCTGTAATAAAAAACAATGCAATTAGACTATTGAACCAAAAAAAAACACTCAATCAACCCATTCTATCAAATCTGTTACAAGTCCAACAAGACGACTCACCAAATTTCGTAAGTGGCTTCATAAATATGAATCCGACCCGAAAAATCATAAACTTTCTTCCCTTGCCCCTATGATAATCCTCCCACACTTCTCTCCAACAACAACAACTAATCCAAAGCGTAACTGTTTCAACAACACCAACATCTCCTTCATAACCACAACCACCAATACAGCTGTTATTTTCGTAAAAACCTATCTTGGGAAGCGAAGTAGATTGAATGGTCTTTTGTTCGCTAGATTCTCCTTCTCCTTTCCTTCTTTTTCTATCTTTCTTCTCCTTCTCAAGCCTAGATCTCGTTTGATGAATTAGAAGTAGAATGATGAGTTAATAATTAAGTAGCCCAAAATTAAATTAAACAACTTGCATAATAGTATTACATAGAAGAAGATGGAAGATGGAAGATGGTTGATAGGGTAGGAAGAAGATGGAAGATGGATGATAGGGTAGGAAGAAGATGAAGAAGGGTATTTGGTAACATGGGTCTTTAGAAAATGGCACTTTTGTCAACGAGTTTAGAAAGGTTGATGATTTTATATACGAGCTAATGTAATAAAGTTGCCCATCGGTATGAGTTTATATAGATGCACCAATTCATCCGAAATTTAAATTTTAAAAAAATAGATTATTCATAATGTGACTTTATTGCATTGGTCTGCAACCGACATTCAAATAATTCAAAATTTGCTTAAACGAAAGGGAAGGCTTTAGGCACCGGATGTTTTTAATCCATCTAAACCTTTTCCCAAACAATTTGGAGGATCTAGATTATGATGCATCTGACCCATGTTATGATTTGGTAGGCTCAACAATCGGAATCATGCGGTTGTCTTGATGTCAAAGTTTTCAATCCATAATAAGAATTAATGAGTTTTGAAAAGTATTATAAATAAGACATTGAACAGTCTTACGGTACAAACTCGGTATATAGCAAGAAAATATAAAATCTTTTTTAACAAAAAGTATAACGCCACCAAAAAATAAATTGAGGAAATTATAATTTGTTGCTCATAAGTTTTTTTCCACCATTTTCGTTCAATTGCATGTAAACTCGAAGACTTGTTTGAAGTGTCTTGTGTGGTAAAGTTGATTAATTAGGTTGAAAAACCAAATTAAAGGTATAATTTTAATTTGTACTCTCGTAATTTTCTCGTAATTTATTGGGAAAATTTGGAGTCGGGAATTTTCATGACAAATATTGTGACTTTCTTGTGAATAATTATTTGTTATTTTTGTCTCGTTGTTGGGTTTGTTGATTTCCTATTTAATTGCACAAAAAGAACTAAGAAAGAACGAAAATCTGCTTTAAGATTGTTATCCCTTAAGTATTATTATTATATACTAATTAAATATATAAACAGAATTAGAAGATAAACAATTTTATATTAATGACTTACAAGATGCAATTGACAAACTTTTAAAACAAGTCAACTGTTGGACAGTCTCTCCTTAAAGCAGATTTCGTCCCCGCTATCGATGCTTACGGATGGAACAATGGACGTCTACTTCCCAGGATAAAATGGTTTTCAACTCTCACAAGAAGCACTTCAATGGAAGAGTTCCACGAACCAACAAAATATTTAATACTCTCTATGACTTATATGAATACTCTATATGACTTTTATATGAATGAAGAGAAGAACTTGAAAAGGATTAATTGAAGATTAAGTAATTGATTTGGGTAGATTATGAACCTATTTATAGGTTTCCAAATACCCCTTTGAAGATATACATCCTTTCAAAAGGTTGCATCCTTTTGAAAGGTTACACCCTTTTGAAAAGATGCATCTCTTTGAAAAGGTATGAACCAAAGGTTACACCTATTGGGTTTTATTTCATTCATTTATATATATATATATATATATATATATATATATATATATATATATATATATATATATATATATATATATATATATATCCAACAATCCCCCACATGAATGAAATTTGGGTAAATTAATGCAAATGAATATGCAGACAGACTTAGAGAGAGTATCAGTGAACAAAAAATACTGAATCGGTGAAGGTAGCTTGTGGCCTTGAATCTTTCCTAGTGAAAGACTATCGGATTTACTGGCCAATCAGTGAACGTGATGTCTTGAACTGTTCAACCTTTTAGTGTAAACCGAGACAATAGAATTCACACAGTATTTTTCAATTTATTTTATTGGTTCTCATTATTGTGTCCATTTTGGCCTTGGACACCTCCTGGTTTCATGAGTGTGCTAGAGAATTTAGCCTTCGTCATTCTCATAGAAGTGGCCCCCTTCTCACTCACATAGGTAATTTCTATAAAGAGTATCATGCTAATACCCCACTTGACCTTTTTATATTCAAGCTATAGAAATTATTAAAAAACAAAGTTTATCCTGTTTCACTCGGCAGTTTATGCACTGTATCATCTTAGGAATGGAAAGAAGTATTTATCTTCTCCGTGCTTACTAGATCACACATAATTAGGTTGTCCCTTTGAACCTATTTCTTGGGATCTCCAATCATTTAGGTTGGGTTTCCATTATGGCGACTCTTTAGGATTTTATAGGCTTTAAACCCATTCCCCTTGATGAACTTTTCACTTGTTCTCTAGGTATACCTTTCATTAGTGGATCCGCAATATTATCCTTTGATTTCACATAGTCAATAGATATTATACCATTTGAGAGTAATTGTTTAACAGTTTCATGTCGTCGACGTATATGTCTAGACTTACCGTTATAATTACTATTTTGTGCCCTACCAATCGCTGATTGACTATCACAATGAATAATGATTGGTGGCACTAGTTTAGGCCAAATTGGAATATCCTCCAAAAAATTACGAAGCCATTCTGTTTCTTCTCCTGTTTTATCTAAAGCAATAAATTCAGATTCCATAGTGGATCTTATCAAACAAGAGTTTTGTCGGGCTCCAAAAGATCACGTTAATTAACCAAAGGATGTAGCTTTCTTCCAACAAACAAGAGTGTCGGTTGGATAAATAACCAATCAAGTACACTTGCCGCATACACCATTTCGCATTGCCCATCTTTGTAGGATTATATATATGTGTGTGTGTGTGTGTGTGTGTGTGTGTGTGTTCTGACTACCATTATATCAAAGCTACAAAGTAGACTTGGCAATGTCCAACATACCCATTCTAATTTCTAATCCAAGAAGGGAAAATTAAGAGGACTGAACAAACTACGAGGCTAGTATACCAGAATAGGCAGTTTAAGTCCATTGTGAACACGCTGTTATTATCTGCATTTCATTTTTGTTAGAAGTAAAATTTACACCATGGGTAAATGAAGAGAGCTTAAAATTACCAAATTAACTTAAGACTCCACTTAACTAATTTTTTTTTATGAAAATATACTAATTAATTAGTTATACATACAATCTTTGTATTTGATCATATAATTATTGCTACGGTTTCCTACTAAATTTCATCTAATAGATGCACATTGTATCATATGAAATGAAACAGCATTATCATATAATTAATTTATATATATATATATATATATATATATATATATATATATTAATATATATCAGTACTAATATTATATGCGACAATATATTAGTACTTAGTACTTAGTACGTTAATATATACTATATCAGTACTGATGCAGGGATGTACATATACATGCATATATGATATATCTTACTTAATATTAAATATACTGATGCAAGGATGTATGATACATGCACTGTTGGACCAAAACCGACTGATTCAGAGAGCAGGAAGGATTATGTTTTATATATTAGTATAAAATGAATACTAAGAAAGAACGAAAATCTGCTTTAAGATTGTTATCCCTTAAGTATTATTATTATATACTAATTAAATATATAAACAGAATTAGAAGATAAACAATTTTATATTAATGACTTACAAGATGCAATTGACAAACTTTTAAAACAAGTCAACTGTTGGACAGTCTCTCCTTAAAGAAGATTTCGTCTCCGCTATCGGTGCTTACGGATGGAACAATGGACGTCTACTTCCCAGGATAAAATGGTCTTCAACTCTCACAAGAAGCACTTCAATGGAAGAGTTCCACGAACCAACAAAATATTTAATACTCTCTATGACTTGTATGAATACTCTATATGACTTTTATATGAATGAAGAGAAGAACTTGAAAAGGATTAGTTGAAGATTAAGTAATTGATTTGGGTAGATTAGGAACCTATTTATAGGTTTCCAAATACCCCTTTGAAGATATACATCCTTTCAAAAGGTTGCATACTTTTGAAAGGTTACACCCTTTTGATAGGTTGCATCCTTTTGAAAGGTTACACCCTTTTGAAAGGTTACATCCTTTTGAAAAGATGCATCTCTTTGAAAATGTATGAATCAAAGGTCACACCTATTGGGTTTTATTTCATTCATTTATATATATATATATATATATATATATATATCCAACAAAACTTGGTGGCAGTAGGCACAGCAGTTGCACAATCATAAATCATTACGTATGCTTCGGCAAATAATCCATAGGCAGTCATGCACTTCCCGTTAGATCGAATTGTACCATCAGTTTTCAAGGTCCATAGTTGATTCGCGTCTTCATTAGATTTACATGGCCAAAGAATTATTGGATTTCCGTTATGGAAAGATCCATCCTTTACATCTGCACAAAGACCGTTTCGACCACTAATACGGATGGTAGGTCCTGGAATGCTTGAACAAATATGGTCATCATTAATGCCCATAACATGATCAACATTAATTACATGCCTCATTGGAGAGAGTTGGTTTTAAATAGGGTTATCGCACACGAAATTCATGACATGAATGTTTAAAACCAACCTTGGAGTCACTGAGCTAACCAACACCGGTTGATTCGTACGATCCATTAACAGAACAGACGGAGTAAATATCCCATTAAGGGATTGTTGGATACTAGTCGAGAGGGTACCCCAGTTGTTCTCCAGTGTGATCATGGCATTAGTTGGGAGAAAGTTTTGTCTGCTTCCATCAGCTCTAATACTTAACACCACTAGATTCTCGATATACCTGCATTTTTTTTTTCAAAAGTAGCATTAGGTGTATCAGCTTCAGCCCTTACAATTATACAAACTATATAATAAAAACACCTTGAGTAATGTTTATTTGTATATGGATCGATGTATAATTTATTCTCTATATTTGTGATAATCATTCATAGAAATTATTAATTAATGAATTGGGCTGTGTCATGTATTGCGAAATTATACTGTTAAATTACAATTGCCAAAAAATTTACAGTTGTAAATGAGTCGGGCTGCCCGTGAGGTTGACCCGACTCGGCTCAATTAAGCCTGATTCAAGCTTGAAACTTGTTGAGCGAGCCGAGCTCGAACGAACATCTTTGTCATTTAGTTAAATAAACCAAACTCAAACCTTGGCATATTCTCCATATGTGTCGCAACCATTGGTAGTGATAACTAATTAATGAATAGAGTTGCAATATATATTCCGAATATATATTAATAGTAATTATCAATGTAATTACTGGCAGCAAAAAAGTTGATAAATAAATTCACAATATATACCGTTTTTGTAATGAATAATGCTAGGTAACTAGATAAAATCTATCTAATTTATCTTGACAAAAGATTTATGGCTTGTGTTATACAATACAACCCATCAATACTTTGTTTAGATAAACTAGACATTTTTTTTCAAGTTAACTAACATTGCTCTTAATAAATTAAGTCTAGCTAGCTAACTACCTGAATCTTACGGCCTCTGAAACCATCTAAATGACAACAATAAAGGAACGAGCCAAGTTTGGTCTTCTGTAGTGACGAAGGTGTTCGATGGATAGATCTAGTTCAGCTATCCCCAAAGAAATATTAGCTCTATGTCCTGCCTCTTGCTGGAGAGCTGGATAACTACTATCAAATGGGAGAATGGTATGTGTTAAGTTAACGAAAATAGAAAATGTGTCAACAAAAGAATCTCTAAAGTAGTAAAACCTATCATTTCCGGTCTGGGTCCGATTACCCACCACGTATAAATTTGTGACATCTATTGCCAAAGTAATAGGTCTTTCTTCATAATGATTATAAAGATCCACCAGAATAAACCGTTCAGAAATTGGCACCGTGGAGGGGTCACGCAGTCTCCGTATTTCATGGACAGGCAAAGATGTCCTGGATGAATTTTTCGAAGATTGCTCTGGTGATACGAGCAGTGTTGAGGGACACTTTTGGGTATTCAGCATTTACATTATCTTTTTGTGTTGGCAGCAGCAAATAATTACTACCGCCTGCAGTTGCATACTCTCTCCATACACGAAACCAGTCAACACGAACAAGTCTACAAGTACTGCAACAAGCCCCATCATTCTGTTTCCTGACATTGCCAACTGCATCATCTGCATGAATGCAAAAAAAATCTCTTATGATTATATAAATAAAACTAATTAACCTTTTATCCATAAATAATTAAAAAGAAAATACCAAAGTATATTGGAAGAACGATACTTGCATAAGTCTTGGGAGAGAGATGCTCTTGTATGAAAGATTGATGGAACATAAAAAGTATATTGTTCCGTTATACACTGAAACTGGTGATATTGTCGGAATTATATACTGAAACTGTCACATTGTAGAGATTATGATATCGTTGTTTGTTATGATATCCTTAACATATATAAGGATTAGATGCGTATGAAAATTTTGTGAAGGGATTAGATTTTCGTTATACAAGTAATTCTATTACATTCAAGATTCTCCTATGAGAGCCAAAGGTTTTGTATTAATTAGCGCACAGTGACACCAATATTTTCTTGCCAAAGGTTTTGTATAAATTACTTGCCAATTTCTTTTTAAGTTTGCTTGGGTTATGTACCTTTAAATTGTACATCTTTTATTTACTGTTTTATTAACCTATATTTTTTGTTTCAATTTTTATTGATGTTATAATATAAAATTGTACAGCATTTTTCATTCAACAGCTAATCCATATACAATAAAACATCTATTTAAGAATAGACTTGAGACCAAACAATTTGTATTCTAATTAAAAAGTTATTACTAAATAGAGGTATTGGTACAAAATATTTTCTGAATACTCAAAAATATCCACTTTAACAAAAATATCAATAAGAACTCCCTAATAAAAAGTAAATGTAGGATTTTTGGAAAAAAAAAATTTAAAGAAAACATAAATTATTTAGATTTTCAAATTAGGAAAATATAGTCTTTTATAGGAAATGTAGTCTTTTTATAAAAAATGTGGTCTTTTATAGAAAATATAGTTTTTTATAGGAAAATGTAGTCCTTTATGAGAAATATAGTCTTTTATAGGAAAATGTAGTTTTTTTTTTTTATAGAAAATGTAATCTTTTATTGAAAATATAACCTTTTAAAATTAATATAATACAATAAGTCTACAGCCACCGGCGGTTCCGATCGGAGTGGCGACCGGTCGGAAATTTATTTTTTTATTTTATTGTTTTTGACTCTTAAATAATTAATGTAATTTATTAGAATTGAAATTTTTATAAAATACAGCAATTTATGTGTCATTTGAATACATGTAAAAAATAGAGTTGTACGACAACTTTATTTTTTACATGTATTCAAATGACATATAAATTACTGTATTTTATAAAAATTTTAATTTTAATAAATCACATTAATTATTTGGGAGTCAAAAACAAATAAAAAATAAATTTTTGACCGGTCGCCGTAAGAAAGATACAATAAGTCTACGGCCAAAAAATTGTTTACTGTACTGATGAATTTAGGCAATTTTAACAGCACATGCTGTCCATTCAGAAGCGAAATAGTCTCAGTAATGAAATCCTTACTCTTGAAAAGGCAAGATGTGGGTCAAAATAGCCTAAGTCCTTTAGCGGTTAACCATGTTTTTAGCCCGAGAGTGTTGTGTTAGTGTCCTAAAAGAGTAAGTGCTTATTTATAAATAATAAACCGCAAACTGCAAAATGCATGAGCATAAATTGAGGAATGTAAAATACATTTAATTTTATATAGTATTCCTTCTATTTAAGAATAAAAGTTTTGCTTATTTTTTTTACGCATATTAAAAAAGATGATCAAATGACAATTATTTATATTTAAATTCTCATCTAATTATATAATTTTCTACACATGAGTAGTAATGCTACATAAATATGCATAAAAAATAAAAATATGACATTTAATACTAAAAGTATTATAAAAAAATTATTATTAAAAATAAATTATTTAAGATAAATAAACATTTAACTTAAAATTATCTAAAATAATAATAAGAATTTTTATCTCGGACGGAAAGAGTATTTCTTATAAGGTGAATTATACAGTAAAACCTTTATAAATTAATACTTGATAAATTAATTCATTTTTTAATTAGCCGCACCCATTTTTCCATTTCTATATATTATGAAAGTGTCACCTACTAGTTGAACAATCTTAGTTTTTCCAAATTATGTTTAGCTTTCAAATGGTAGTGTATTTGCTAGCATTGAATTTCCAAATTTCATATTAATATTCAGAATTCGAGCAGAATTTGAAGTTTAATTACACAATTTATTAATCCTTCCGATAAAATTTCTAGTTGACTTTTTGCGTATATTAAAAAAGAGAATAAAATGACAAAATTGTTCATATTTAAATTCTCATTTAATTGCATAATTTTTTGCACATTAGTAGTGATGCTCCATAAATATGCATAGAGAATAGAAATATAACAATTAATAATAAGGGTATTATAGACAAGTTATTGTAAAAAATAAATCATTTAAAGTATGTAGGCATTTAACTTGAGACTACCTAAAATAGTAATAAAGACTTTTATTTAGGACTGGGAGAGTACAATAATTTATATTATATCAAAAGAAAAAAAAATAAATATTTGCCCGCAAATGTTCAACCATTCCAAATTTTCCATCTCAACTCCGTGACCTATCACATGTTATTTATTGAGAAACTGCTATTTTCTCAGGAATTTTTGATATTTTTACATAGTTCTCTCTCACATAGAAGAAAAGGAATCACACTTCATGCCAAAGGAGATTACGTAGAAATATTAAAAATTCATATGGAAATAGTGCTCCCTATTTTTTATTGTCGTATGCAAATAATTTTCTTATTTTTATTTTTAAATGAATAAATTTTATCTGTCATCAATATATGAGATATATAACCGCTGATGACTGATGAGAGAAGAAAAAACGGACAACAAATCTAAATTTATGTTCAACCATTTATATCCCCGAGATTGGTGTTAATTTGGATCAAATTTGATACAATCGGTTCACCTTTAAAGTCCCTTATGATTAGTCAAGAGTATATAATTTTATGACATTGTTTTCAAAACCCTCCTTATGCAGGATGTCCAAATCTCCTCAACTACTCCCATGGCTATCTTTCTTCTTATTTGCACTGCTATTAAATCCCTCTCATTGCGATGTTGGCACTGCAAGCCACTATAACCCACCCTACGTGCGTAAGTAAATGATCTGTGTCAGAGCAAGTACATATTTAACGATATAAATATTGTTCAAATGGTATCGCTCATTTGAAAAATCATTTTTATTCTGACAATATCAGTGCATTTTTGTTTATGAGTAATTGCATACAAACATAATATCTATATGCAAAATTTATGAACATAATAACTTGTGATCCGATTTTTTTAAAAACTTTTAATATTTTGTTAAAAGATTTTGTTGCTTGGTTCGAAAAATGTGTCAGCCACGGCTTGCTATGGGAATGATGTCACTCAGTTCCCGTCGAGCAATTTATTTGCTGCGGCAGGCGAGGGGATATGGGACAATGGGGCAGCCTGTGGGAGACAATATCTGGTGAGGTGCATAAGTGCAGTTGTGCCAAGGACTTGCATTCCGGGACAGATGATACAAGTGCGGATAGTTGACCGGGCACAAACATCAGTCTCTAGGCCTTCCGAGGCAGGCACAACAATGGTTCTTTCTGCACCTGCTTTTGAGACAATTGCTAATCCTACAGCTAACTCAATCAATATAGAATTTCAACAGTAAGTGCCAAAACACACAAACACGAATTCAAATATGTTGTCCCATCTCCTATCTCATCTCATGCATTGTTGTTCACATAATTTTTGTTCTGTTACGTTTAGAATACTTATAGATAAATAGATAAGAATTATGCGACAGTTTTACGTAAAGAGTGGAGAAACAGATGAGACAAATAATGTGACAGCAGAATTAGACTCAACAATCACACATGGTTTTTTGGTATAACTTCTTCAAGTCCTATTCATTTAGTATTCCAAATTCTACCTCTAATTAACATCAATTTTTCAATTTTTAGACGACCACTTAAGTACTTGTGGGTCGGAGCTAGTGTATATACTCCTTGATAAATATTTTTTAAAAGAAAACGAAAAAGGAAGTTAGAGCTACATGTGGTGATATGCTTGACACTTAGAAAATTGAATTGAGTGCCGTATTTGAATTTGGCGCAAGCTGTGACATGCATGACTCTTACATGTGGAGATATGCTTGAGTCCCTCGTGATCAATCTCATACTGATGGACAGCTTTGGCAGCTAGCTATCTCTGAAGATCTTGCAAATGTTACATGCTTGTTCTATCTATATTAGTTGTCCGTTTCAGAATTACATATATATATATATATATATATATGAGAATGATCCATAGTACGTATTTGTTATGGATTAAAAATAAGTAATCATCATTTTTATTGTCGAATACAAGAACTAACGATCGAGATTAAAACTGAACTAGTAGTGGACAACGCATCCGGTGAATTTTTCAGTTCTAATATAATCTTGGTCATTATTTTTTATATTAGAGGCTAATGATGATGTTGGCTCTTGTTAATTGATACATAGTAAGCATTTGCTTGAATTATTTTGTCATATTAGGCCTCATTTTTTAGCAAAGTAGCTTGCTCTAGCTTTGATTGAAAAAAGGTCTGGAATTGGCCTGGACGTAAGCTTAGTACCGGCCTGGCCTGCTGACAATAAAATAATAAGTCCTCATTACTTGTTTAGTCGAACTAGCCCAAATTTCCCCTAAACAAAAACTACCTAAAAAAGGCAAAGTCTGACTTGACTTAACTTAATCAACGGTCAAGGCCTGACAGACCCGGATGGAATGGATGTAGTCAAATTTACTAGTGTAATAAAGAGAATCTTAATATTCTGATAAGTTGAGTATTGAGATTAATAAAGAGTGGTCAGAATGAAGTTAACTTTTGTTAATTGATCAAATACAGTATTGACACGCAGGCGGGAGATAATCTCTCTATATGTCAGTACTGTATTGGTTAATTGATCAATTTATTATAAAATTAATTCATAATAACTGAATCCAATTAACAGATTTTGGTGTTGTTTCTTGAAACTGACAGATGATAAATTTTCATGTGCAGGGTTTGACATTACAATGGGATTGATGGATTCATGCAGGCATCTATTTTGCGACGAGAAAATTTGACTTTCTCATTGGAATATGCATGTATATAAAATCATATTTAAAAGTTGGTCAACACATTCATTTGAATATTATCCATTAATTCTTTATTACATTAATTGCTTACTTTTCTCCATGATCTTAGTCCACATTCAACAAGTTGCTTTTTGGTAGGGTTGTTGGTGATGAAGTTTCCCGAGTATTTTTAGCAGTTTTATTATGGTGTTGATGTATGGTTTTAAATCACAAATAAATAAATTTGAAAAAAAAATGAAAAAGGAAAAAGAAAGGCAGCATTCATGTTCACCAGCAAATGTAAAGTATAAGAAATAAACAGATTTGACTCCTCTCCATTATATATCTCTCTCAAGTTTTTTTCCCAATCTGTTCAAAATCAAAACTAGCTGATACCGTGCTCCAGTTTGGGTAAAACATCCTTCATGAACCCACACCTTCTAAAGCAAGATGCTTGCCAACTACATATGGAAAATGCAGAAAACTTGATTTTCTAAACTGAAATAGAGGATAACTTGATTTTCGAAACTGAAATAGAGAAAATTAAGCATGTATCAGAAAACTTAATTTTCGAAACTTAAAAAAATTATAAATAACAAATAAATTATAATTTATTTATGTATTTAATTATAAATGGCAAAAAATACTTTTTCACCACTGTGGTTGTAGTATTTTTAAGCAATTAGCCACTGTGCTTTTAAAATATTCAATTAGCCCACTGTACTTTTTAAAAATGTTCAATCAACCCATTCCGTCCAATTTCTTGGACGGACGTTAAAAAATTGCGCCAATTATCCTACATGGCTTTTGAAAAAAAAAATTAAAATAAGTTATTTCCTACGTGGCAAGCTAATCAGCCATATTCTTAATACTATTGAGCCACTGCACTTTAAAAAAATGCAATTGGTCCACTGTAGTTTTAAAAATATTTTTATGTTTTATTTTCTTTCTTTTTCTTTACCTAAATATTTATAATATGTATAATATTAATAAAAATTAATATTATAATATTTATAATATGTATGTTTTATTTTAAAAGTAAAAATAAAAATACTTTTATGTTTTAAAAATTTTTAAAAATAAAAATATTTTTATGTTTTATTTTCTCTTTTTCTTTACCCAAATATTTATAATATGTATAATTTTAATAAAATTTAATATTATAATATTCATAATATGTTTGTTTTATTTAAAAAATAAAAATACTTTTATGTTTTAAAATACTTATAAATTTTTTAAAATAAAAATATTTCTTTACCTAAATATTTTTAGAAGAAAGGTAGAATTAATTAAAATTAAAATTATTAAACAAGCAAGCATCTCCAAATGTAGAATTAAAATATTTTTTATATATTTTTCTAAAAACAAAATACTTATATTCACATCACATTAAAACGTGAAAACACACAAATATTGCCATTATATATTCTCTTTGTTGGCGACATTAAAGATCAATTTTTTCTGATGTATTAGCTTCTGGGATGGGGTATTATTGACATTCATGGCAGAAGAATTTGAGGGTTTAAAGGGTTTTTGTGAAGCGGTCTTTTTACTGGTGCTGAGTGAGGTTTGAGTCAAAGGAAAAGACATAATTGGATTTTGAAAATCATCATCATTTGAAGGAAAAGGGAGAAGGGGATCGGTGGATTGTGAAGAAGAAGAAGAAGAAGAAGAAGGTGGATTCTTCTTCGTCTTTTTGGATTTGGGAGGATCCATCATTTCTTTCCAATTTAACTCTCTTCGGAAATTGGAATTACTCAGATTTTTTTTTTCAAATTTCTCACAAAAACAGGTAAATGGAGGGAATTTGCCACATTTGATGGAGGGTTTAAGCCTTTAAGGAGCCTACAACTTGGACTGTTTGGATTAGGTCTGGTTTGGTTTTCAAGCCGACGATCACCAATTGCCGGTGAAGACGCCGGAACCGTGGGAGGAGAGAGAGGATAATTTTGGTGAGGAAGAAAGATGAACAGGGTTTGAGTTATTAAAAAATAAATTAAAATATTTATTTTAATTTTATTATTATTTTAATTATTTTTTTGCCACATAATCAATGATTTCATTTTATTATTTTTTTTTGTGTTGCCACATCAGTAAATAATGATTTTTTGATTTTTTTTCAATGTCACGTGTGTAATTATTTAACGTCCGTCCAAGAAATTGGACGGAACGACTTGATTGAACATTTTTAAAAAGTAAAATGGGCTAATTGAATATTTTAAAAGCACATTGGCTAATTGCTTAAAACACTACAACCACAGTGGTAAAAAGTGTTTTTTGCCATTTATAAATAACAAAAAAAATGCAGAAAAATTAATTTTGAAAACTGAAAAAGAGGAAATTAAGCATGTTGGAGGGCTTTTCGTCTTATGATTTGTTCGTCCAAATGCCAGTTCCATCGCATGGAAAGAGATTGAGCTTCGAACAACCGATTTTCTCCAAGTAAATTAAGCTTGGAAAAGACCATTGCATCTGTAGATACGACACAGATGGTGCAGGAATGCTCGAATAGGGGATGGCGCGGATGGGTTCATCACTGCCAGGTGTGGTGTTAGTCGGAGTTTTAGAGGAAGCCATTAATGGAGTTTTGGAAAAGTTGTTTGCCGAAAAAATGATTTTGCAGAGAGGATGATGGAAAGAGTTTTTAAGATTTTTGAGTAAGTGGGCGAAATTGTTTGAGTTGGGGGAGAGGTTTTGTTGTTTTGTCTTTTCGGTGTCTTCCGGATATCGAGGAGCTGCTCATTAATGGGGCCTAATGACGAGGAACGTGAATGGGAGCTGAGGAGATTGTTGCATCGTGGGCTAATTGATTTTTTAAAAGGTTCTTGGGCTTGATGTGATTTATTATTAATCATTGGGTCGCGTTTGGAGTATTCTTCCATTAAATGTTTTATTTGAATGGAAGACTATGGGGGATATTGGGCCATGATTATTTGGGTCCGATTTATATGGTGGGTTGCAGTCCACATGAGGTTGTTTAAACCCATGTAGGATTCTGTTTTGGTAGTTAGAGTATTTTAATGAATCAAGGATTCCTAATTATAATTGGTTTCTAAATATAGAAGGAGGTGTTGGGATTTGGACCAACTTCCTTATTTTTAGGAGAATTTATACAATCCCTTTAAGGAATTATACCTAATGAGGAACCCTAATCCCATGCGGGGAAGGACTCTATGAAGGTGGTGAGATCACTATAAATACAAGGCTTTACTCTGATTTTAAGGTACACATAATTATTATTTTTCAGCACTAGAGCATTAAGCCTCCAATGTTAACCTTATTCAGCTTGTACTTATTCTCACACCGGAGCTATTCCCTGACAGCCCAAGCTATCAAACTTTTGGTATTTACCCGTTTCTGTGCAGGTTGGACGCGCTTTTGTGATTGGAGCGCATGGACGGATCATGGCGTTAACATTGGTGCTAGAAAGAGGGATTTTTAGTATTTGCTTTTAATCGCAACAGGAGTTTTCTAGATTGGAATCATGGTGAACAACAAGACAGTGTCGAGCGTTGGTTAGTCGACGGTGGGTGGGTCCTCTCTGTTACGCCCCCAAAACAGGTATACATCACCCATCTTGAGTCGCCAAATACATGGTACAAAATTCAAATACAACTTAATTATACAACAGTTGTGTAAAATACGACAAAACATAATCTAAGAGTTTTAATAAGAATATTGTCATCTAGACAATATTCACACTCTATGGAGTCCTCATTACATTTATTGTCACACTATTTAACAGAATAATGAGGACTACTAATGCTATCATCTGGACCGTCACTCCGTTCCCCGACTAGTCCCGGCTACGTTCTCATTCCTAAAGAGAACAGTGAAAGAAAAGGTGAGCTTAACTATCCCAGTAAGAAATATTATGACTAAGATAGAATAAATTATCATTAGCCTTCAACAATGTTAAACTGATAGAATATAATAGACAACAAGTTTAACTGCAGCGGAACAAGCAATCCATTAGAAGAGTCAAGTAGAGCATAAAATCTAATATCTTCTATGATTTAGAAAGTTTTTCATCAACTTTTATCGCTGAGACTCAGTGTCGACGTCGGGATTTTTAGTGTCCCTTTTCGTTACTTGTTCTTTGGTGTTCTCATGTTAATGTGAGATTTGTCTGAAAAAATAAGTGAAAAAGTTCGACATGTATAATGTCGACGATTTAACTTTAAGAATCGCCAGTTGGTGTATTTAACTGGTTCCACCAACGCAACCGAAAAGGTTTGAACATTGACCCAGTGATGTGACACTGCTAAACGGGTCTATGAAACCGAGATTCATTTAGGTCAGGGGGCTTGATTATGCGGAGGGAAGGTGTTAGGCACCCCCTGACATCCGTGTCGCCACGGTGACCGCCACTTTTCAAATAAATTGTTATATGAATGTGTGTGTGTGGATCAATGTGCAATTATTTGGAAGTAGTGTTGTACCTCGTTCGCACCTATATACATAGGGTTTGAATTTATGAAAAATTCAATTTTAAACAGGATATAGCAATGAAGTTTTGTAAAAAAAGATTTTTCAAACCCTGTGCTCAATAGTAATTGAGGCCTTTGATACTTCCATTTTATTATTAAATGTTCGGCTTGTTTGCTTTTATTTTCGAGATGCGAAGTATCTTTGAGAAAATAATATATAGCAGTGCCGAACTCCTCATGGGCATGACAACCATCCAAGAAAATTCAGACACTGTAAATAATGTACAAGCTGCTTACAGCTGAAAAAATGTCCATCACGGAACTGAATCTAGATTCAATGGGCTGAATCTGTGATCACATGATTCCTAGGCTCACATGATACTGCAGTTTGTATGGAAAGCAGTAAACAGTTATATATATAAAAGCTGTAAATATATAGATATACAGATATGATCAACCACCACGAAGCAACTCTATGGGGGATCGAAAATGTAAATATACAAAAGCGATAAATATATATATATATATATATATATATATATATATATATATGGACATGATCAACCACAACGAAATAAACTCCAGGTGGGACGAAATGTAAATAAAACTGTTAAAGCGATCAACTGCCACGAAGTAAACTCCAGGCAGGACGAAATGTAAATAAAGCTGTAAAAGCGATCAACTGCCACGAAGTAAACTCCAGGCAAGACGAAATGTAAACAAAGCTGTAAAAGCGATCAACTGCCACGAAGTAAACTCCAAGCAGGACAAAATATAAATATATATATATATATATATATATATATATATATATATATATATATATATATATATACACACACACAAAAGCAAATAAACGTTCCAGACATAAGTCTAGGCTCAATCGAGGCATAACTTGATAATGTTAGTCCATATACAAATATATACATATATAAAAGTGTATATATATGGACAAAAATGAAAACCATGGACCGAAGTCCGGGCAAACGCACACTACACGACTCTCAATGTGTATAACAGTGTGTGCTAATATGGAAAGAAGGCTTTATAGAATATAAGAAGGCTTACAGTGGGCTGCCAAAGTAGACTTCATTGACTCTATGTGGATAAATACTCAGCTCCCGCCGGATAAAAGTGTAGCTGTATGTGAGCTAATGGGTGTTTATGCTGAGGAAACACTCAATATGGGTGTATACAGAGTAAATTAGACAGGACTTCCTCGCCTTTTTTCTCTCTTTCCCTCTCAAAATGGCTGGCCCAAGGTCTATATTTATAGACAGATGGCCGCAGGTACACCTGCGGCAGCCGCGGTTATACCTGCGGTTGGTCGTGGTGCATCCGGGCCTCGCGGGTCCTATCGTCTTGAAGTACGTGCACTTGTGCACTGTAATATCCACTCGAACTTGCAGAACTTCAATTCGAGCATCCGAACGAGGTATATATGACCTTCTTCAGACCGCTTGTGTCGAGAGTTACGCAATGACATGGATTAGAGGTTGTACGAAGTCAGGAAGAGGGGTCAATGCCCATGGTCTTCAAGCTTCAAATTCTATCCAAGGTACTACCACGCGTAATAGTCACTCGGGATTGTAACTCCTTAGTTCTTGTGGGACATTGTTGGATGTATGTATATATGTATGAAGTGTTGAGATGATGCGTAAGTGTTGAAGGGGGCAAGATGACGTTTGACTCTTCGCTGGGGTTATCGCCGGTTTGAGTTAAAAGTAGACGTTGCTCAGGGTTACATATGAGATTGGACTACTTGTTGGTATGCCGCGATATCATCTTGTGAGAGAGAACGTTGAGGCGGTAAGATGACATTTGACTCCTCACCGGGGTTATTGTCGATTTGAGCTGAAAGTAGACGTTGCTCAGGGTTACATCTGAGATTGGACTACTGCAAGTGTTTGAATACCGCAAGGTCATCTGTGGGAGAACCTGTCTGCTCGGTGTTAGCTTTGGGTCTGAGGTATGAGTGCCTCAGCGGGAGGTTTGCGGTTGAAGTTGATAGTATGTATTTGAAATAAGCATTTCCAGAGTTATCGCCGAAACTGCAACAACACTCCTTGGGGTTATCGCCAAGGACGAAACTCGGGGTTATCTCTGAGGTTGGAAATGATCCTTCTGGTGTGTGTTCCGGGTTTGGAAATGATGTTCTCGGTGTGTGTCCCGGGTTTTGAACTTCCAGTAGTATCCAAAATGGATGTAAGCTGTCTTCCAGGGTTATCTTCGAAAGATGAATATGCCCTCCTACAATGTTAGTAATAGGCATGCAGAAAATTTCGAGTGTCTACAGATGCCCCTCTTTATCATATTCATGCAATGCAAGGCATGGATAGGATAAAGAATCCTAGACACTTGAAATGAAAGTAATGTAAACATGATGCTATATGCAGCAACTTGATGCAAATGTATGATGCATGATTGTCAGGTAATCCTGTTGGGATGACAATCAGTGATGGCTTGGACATGTGATCCAAGTCTTGAAGGATGTTGACGTTGGGGCTATCACCAAAGTCTTGAATCCTAGACACTGACTTATATTCCATAGAGGTACCTCTTGTGTATAAGAGATCTATGGGGATAAAGCTTTGTCTGTTTAAGGATGTGTATAACATATTCCATCATTCTGTCGGAGTTACTGCCAACAGTCTGTCGTTTTCAGGGTTGCCTGACCTTCATTGATGTGTGTATCACTGGATAGATCCCTGCTAGGTGCATTTTTAAGGTTTCTTGACCTTAATTGATGTGTGTGTTAATGGTCACATTGCGTTATAAACCCCAGCCGGGGAAGGTTGCTTCGATGGGTTTACTTGCCATCGGCTGACATGACGTCAAGGTTGCTTGACCCTCATTGATGTGTGTATCAATGGTTGCATTGCATTGTAACCCCCGCCGAGGAATATTGGGATGATTAAAAGATGTGTGTTGTGACCCCCACCGGGGATACTTGGATGCTTGAAAGATGTGCATTGTGACCCCCGCTGGGGATACTTGGATGCTTGAAAGATGTGCATTGTGACCCTCGCCGGGGATACTTGATCATTTGATAACTTCGGCATTGTAACCCCCACCGAGGATACTTGGATGCTTGAAAGATGTGCGTTGTGACCCCCGTCGGGGATACTTGATCGTTTGATAACTTCGGCGTTGTAACCCCCGTCGAGGAGGTTTAGGGTTGTGACCCTGTAATGACGGCATCAGACCTTTGTGAGGTATTGTCGAGCATGATCTGTGAAAGCTGAGCTCATCGGTATAGTATACCCTGCATTCAAGGGAATACCAATGAGATGGCGGGAATTCAATTTTGACCTGTACAAAACCAGGATTCCAGGCTATTCCGCTCAATCGCATAGCATTTTTATTCCTAATTTGGCCTTTTCAGCTTGTGAGACCTCCTTTGCAACTCTAATTGGAGCGAGCCGGAGGTGTGGGACCCACGTAGGAGTGCCGTAGGTATACTTTCAGCAGCCACAGGTAGGCATGCGGCCAACCGTGGCTATGTAAAGCCCAAAGGTTGCTTTCATAAGTCATTTTCAAGCTGCGATGCGAAGGAAATCTAAGAGCTCTTTAGATCTGCCGAGTTCGGGAAAATTTCTGCATATTCTGCCACCATACAAGCGTTCTTCACTGTCCTGGTAACGCATGCATGTATTTTTTTCCAATTTTTATCCGTTGGAAAATGACTGATCACATGAAATACATTTAGACACATAATAGTGAATATGCATGTTGATATGACTTGATAAAAAATATTCAACATATCAAATGTTAGTATTAAACCATGCTGAACATAATGATGTAAAAAAATTTAACTTTTGAAATAGTCAAATTGGCAACTTTTACTGTCATTTCTTATCCTATCCGAGGATAAATGAGTAAAGGTAGAAAAAGTAAAACAATTCTGGTAATTAGACTATACTTACGGATTTTTTACTATGATGATAATGCATGTAGGATGTATATGAATGTGTACATGTGTGTTACTAAATGGCCACCTAGTCATGCCTATGTGCATGTGGATAGTCCCATTTATAAAGGGGGCTATGGAAATTTTTTCCAAAATGTAGGTATTGGATAGTCATGCATTTTTAACTCTACTGTAGACGTATGTTAAAACAATGCATGCATGCGTGTAATCATAAAATGCATTTGGAAAAGCTCCAGGTAAGAATTTACCACACCCTTTCTGAGGTGATTTGGAGATTTGTTGTCCAGATATTATGGATCCGGATCAACCGAGCAATTCCCGTAGGACTACTTCTGGTGTACGAAGGAGGGCTTCTAAAGAGCCTCAACGCCGGTCTGTCAGATAGCCTCGTCATTTGGTGGAGGCGGTGATACGTCCTATTCAGGTTGAAGTGCCGAATGTCGAGGACGAGGATGAGGATGTACTGATTGAGGTTACTGCTCTTGGTGTACGTGTTCCCGTAGAGAATTACCAGGTATTCAAGTGACAAACCCAGATCTTCTGGGTGACTTGAGTAGTCATCCTTCAGTATTCTTGCATGCAAATGAGGTATGAAGTTAGATCTTTAATCTTCCTTATTTCCTATTGATGAGGAGTCAAGGATTCTGATGTTGATCTGCATTTGATGTAGGTTCTCGGCTTCACACAGCCTCGAGGGAACTGGTTTAGCATCCACTCTATATATCAGGCTTTGCATGATGACTATAGAGCGATTGTACATGGCTGGGGATTTGGGATGCTCTTCTCCATTCTTCCTCGTCGCTGTCCATGGGGTTACCTCAAGGCATTGTCTGAGTGGCGGTTTCACCAAACTCAGTCACTCCATTTGCTGGACTATGAGGTGATGATGACGCCGATGGATTGGTGATTTATCACATGTATAGAGTTTGGAGGGGATCCAGTGCCTTGCACGACGGATATTACCCCTACTGTCGTCAGATCCTTGTTGGGAGTTCCGACGGAGGCGCTCAAGCATTGGTGGATCCCTCGTACTATTGGAGCTCAGACCCGCACCACACAGTTTATGGGGGATATGGTTTCAGGATCCGTGATGATGACGGATTGGCTAGCCTGTGTCAGAGATCCGACTTATGTGACACAGATTGACAGATTAACCCGACAGCTGGACCGAACACATCTTTTCATTCGGCATTTGGGCAGAGATCCTTCAGAGGTAGATACTTTTGATCCTTCTAGCTTTGGCACTGGCCCCTCAGGTGACCCATATGGATTTGCTGGTGCAGATCCTCCCTTGTATCGGTCTGACATCCCTGTAGATAGAGATCCAGTGACTCAGGAGGAGTTACATCAGGTGGACAGTATTGATGATGTAGACATCGACACCATTGACTTTTTCTGATGTATATTCCTCATTATTTCTTTTGATAGGCCTCTGTTAGTTGCTGGGTAGCTTCGTCCCATTCTTGTTATATCTTTTGATAGGCCTTTGTTAGATGTTGGGTAGCTTCGCCCCATTTCCCTGTATTTTAGCTGTACAGAGATGTACTAGATGATGATACACTTAGGAATGTATGCATAGTTTTCCATTCCCTATATCATATTGCCATTTATTGTATCATGCATGTTATTATGTTATACATATGTATGTATGTCCAGAGATATTAAGCATTGACCCCTGGATGGTCTTATGACATGGCCCGTACAGATGTCTTCTTCGACAGTTAGCCGTATTGATCATACCCCACCATTTTTGGTGGTAACTGGTATGCGTTCATGGTATGATAGTATATCACCATTAGATATGGTGATCATAAGTGATTTGTTTCATCATACTATGACCCTGTTATGTTTTAGGTTCCTACAGGATTTGTAGAGGGTATGCTAGAGCATTGGGTATCGAAGAGGCAGGTTTTTCGATTTGGGACCCAGGAGTTGACTCCTGCTTTGGAGGAGTATGAACAGTTGATGATGCTGCCGCTGGACAGACCTTGTGTGCATATGGCTATCAGAGACATGAGCAGACAGTTCATGACCCTCACTGGATTGAGACATAGAGTGGTACAGGACGAGATTACATCTGGCCACGTGATATCTCAGTATTTTCTGTTTGACAGATTTGACTCTGAGGATAGTTATGCATGGTATTCCAGGGATTTCACCACACCGAAATATCATTGGCGTTTAGTCAGAGTGGATGTACTGCTTTTGTGCGTATTATCATACGTCTTCATGTCGCGATACATGGATGAGATGGATATCGGCGTCATTATGGCAGTGAGAGCTCTCAGGGAGGGTCATACCATTGTACCGATGATCATTGCAGAGACTCTGAGGTCAGCTATATACTGATGCACTTATCCGGCAAGAGTGTTTACAGGTAGCTCGGTCATACTGTATGTGTGGTTTATGTCACACTTGAGACAGATTGGCACACTTAGAAGGCATAGGTTTTATTTCACCCATTATATAGCTATGTCGTACTCCTTTTAGCCTGTGGAGTGTACCGATGCTGCATCGTGGTCAGCTTTCCTGGCAGGGATTATGGATCTGTTTGCCATATTGCCATGTTCAGTGCTTAGTTTACCCTACAACTTCATTACTCATGCTCCGGTAATGGATTATCTCCCTCTGGATGGATTGAGGGGTATGATTACTTATCATCCACTAGCCGTGATGTGTCAATTTGACCAATTTCAGGATTTTCACCATTATGAGGGGGCAGTGAGTCAGCGCTTCACTTCACACTGTTTATCAGCGGAGGATAGATCCAGGTTGTATACCTGTTGGGATCAGCGAGAGCTGGCTAATTTTTCTGTCAGTCATCCAGGTTATTCTGCAAAGTATTCCGCATGGATGGAGACAGAGACTGCATTAGCTGCGGTAGTATCCACGGTGCAGGGGACTGATTCCGACGATGAGGAGCCTATAGAGGAGGCTGACATTCCCATCAATGACTTGGCTGTTAGGCTGCCAACATTTGTGATGGATTCTCCCACACCGAGTGCCACTATTACTTAGTATTCAGCACAACATTTGGAGAAGAGCTTACATCTGATGACCTATGATAGAGATCAGGCTAGATCAGCCAGGGATGCATTGATTGTGGAGCAGGATGTCGCCTTATCTGCTAGGGATGTGGCCATTGAAGACAGTACTTTAGTGAGATCCTAGATGACTGTCAGTCTTGCTGATATAAACTCTTACATTGATGAGCATTATGCCACCATGCAGTTAGACTCTGATCTGCTAGCTCGTGTAAATACCCTTGGGCAGGTTGAAGGTTGATCCTAGTACCGTATGACAAGTATTTGGTTCTGGTAGGGGTTAGACTGAACCATGAATGGATGCCTACGTACTCCTATTGAAGAGGAGATCAAGTCTACATAGTTCAAACCGGGTGTAAGAGGTTCAACGCTGAATGTGAAAGGCAGATAGGTGTATAAATGTTTTTGTTGTTTTTGTGAAGAAAGGGTAGAAATGTTTTTGTTGTTTTTTTTATTGCGACTGGGCCATATAGAATATGGTTGCCTACGTACCCCCGGGTATCAAGGAGATCAGGTTGACGTAGTTAGCCCCTCAGGACAAATCACAACCAAAGAGAAGTGTAAATCCCATGTGCAGGCTATACTGCGGGGAGAAGAAAGTTTGATCCCATTGTGACACCCCCAAAATAGGTATACATCACCCATTCTGAGTTGTCAATACATAGTTCAGAAACAACTACAACTTTATTATTACAACATGTAAACTATGAGTTTAAATACAGATATTGTCATCTAGACAATATCCACATACAAATAAATCCCCATCATAATTATTGATACATTATTTTACAAAAATGGTGAGGACTACTAAACAACTTTCTCTAAAACCTTCATTCCATACCCCGACTTGTACTCGCTATATTCTCACCTCGTGAGAAGAAAAATGGAACAAAAAGGAAAAGGGTGAGCTCAACTAGCCCAGTAAAGAATATTATGACTAAGATAATATACAACAAATTATCGTTAGTCTTCAACAGGGAAAATATAATAGAATACAATAGACAACAAATTTTAAATCAATATTCGCAGCGGAAAATATTAATCCATAGAAGAGTTACATAGAGGATGAAATCTACTAATGTCTATGAATTTAACAGTCCATCAATAGTATTTGTTTTTATCCCTATAACATCAATCAATGAACCTCTTGATTCATATATTCATCCTTGCACTACAGGCCAAGGATATTCATCAGTTGGTCATGTTCATCTAAACACCTGTTCATCTTTGTACTACGGCCAAAGATATTCATCAGAAATCATTCATCTTTGCACTACAGGCCAAAGATATCCAATAATATCATCATTTAAGACTGAGGATGATGAAAAATATTTTTAAAGAAACGAATCCAGTGAAACAAAATGACAAGGATTAAGGATTAAGGATTCGTACTTTATTTTATTCACGTCCAAAAATACCTCAAAAATCATCATAGTGGTGTAAAATTCAAGAATGATCAAAACATGGATACAATCAAAACTAGTATCCACAATATATATTTTAGACAAAAAGAAAATTTTTCATTTTTTCGATGAATAGTGACGTATACGTGAATAGTAACTTCGACACTAAAAAGTTCCAAATTTGATTAAAAGTTCAGATCAATACTTCGTCATAATGATATTAGAAGAAATAATATCATTTTAAAAAAAATAATATCTCTTACCTCGGAAGATCAGTACTTCTAGTTGAAACACCGGATATAGGCTATGACTTGAACTTACTCCGTATAGCAATACTCAAAGTATACTCAAAATACTCACAAGAATACGCTCGATAATATAGAGAGAGAAAACTTCAGTTTCTGGTGTGATTTTTAATTCTAACCTAAGCACCTATTTATAGGAAATTGCTTAGAACACCAAAGTAGAAAATTTAATTTAATATTATTATTATTATTTCTAAATTTTCCTACGCGTTCCAACTGAATTCAGCCATCAACCACACATGCAAACCTTCTAGAAAAGTAATAAAAACGTTTTTCTAATTTAAATTATTTTAAACTTCCAAAAATCAATTATTTTGGAGCTTCAGAACTTCAATAATTCACAATAAATAGCCCTTTTGCCAGAAAATTCGAATCTCGTGACTTTTTATAGGAAATTCATTTCTCTACAACTTTGTAGAAGGAAGTTTTTCCAAATTCCAAATAGAAATTGACCAAAATCCACAAACGAACGATTTTACAGGCTATAATCAATTTTCGGTCAATAATTGTGTCCACCAACACACAAATATGTGTTAAACATTTAATGCCACAAAAATACTCTTCCTCCTCATATACTCACATACTCCACATTCATTATAAAATATCACCGTTAATATATTATTAAAATAATATATTTAAATGAATTATTTTATCAGAAAAAGATAAAATTTTAATTTTCAACAATTGTCACATTAAAAATTTTCTCCATCTATATCCACATAAAATCAATATTTTCCTCATCATATGAATCAATAATTTAATTATTCACAAATAATATTACAGAATCACAATACTGACAACCAGGCCGTTCCCAGGAAAGAGGGGCTTTCCAATAAGAATTTCTTCTTACTGGCGCGCAATTAGGTGACAAAACCTCTCCTTAGACAGAACTTTCTAGACATTGCCAATAATGTTATCTAATAATATTATTCAGATAATATGAATTATTGATTCGATAATGACAATACTGTGTAATGACAATTATTGAAACAACAACAATATAAAATATCAACGCAGCAATTATTGAATCAATAAAATAAAATAATGAACAGTAATTACTGTAATCATTATTGAGTAATGCCTTCTTACGTAAGAGTCAATAATTAGTGCAATACCGTGTGCTATTGTGCAACAACGCATATTACTGTGTTTTAACCACCGGGTATTCCAACAGTGTAAACGGTAACAACTACGCCGTTATTTTTAAACAACTTATATTTGTCGTTTTCTTCCTCCAATCGCTTTCCGTTATGGGGCCCATACATGGCTGTGCCGTCGTACGAATATTCCCCGACAGTACGAATATTCCCTGACAACAATGAATATTTTATATTATTTTGAAATATTTGAGTATTTTACCCATAACTATCCACATTAATCACATCAACCCTTACTATTTCAAAATAATAATTAGAGGAAATTAAATTTCATTTATTAATTATTTGGGGTCTTACAACCTCCCCTCCTTATGAAATTTCGTCCTCGAAATTGACATACGTACCTGGTGTTTCAAAAAGATGAGGATACCTCGCTTTCATTTCCGTTTCCAACTCCCAGGTCATTTCCTCTATAGCATGATTCCTCCACAAAACTTTAACTTGTGGTATGACCTTTGTGCGTAGGACATGCTCCTTCCTATCCAAGATCTTGACAAGTACCTCTTCGTACGTTAAGTCTTCGGCTATCTCATCTGGTTCTAACTCAATAACGTGGTTCGGGTCTTTCACATATTTACAAAGTACAGATATGTGAAACACATTATGAACACGAGACATACTTGGAGGTAACGTGAGTCTATAGGCTACATTTCCTACTCGGTCAAGAATTTGAAATGGGCCAATAAATCGTGGATTGAGTTTTTCTCTCTTCCCAAATCTTGTAACTCCCTTCCATGGAGCAACTCGCAACAATACATGATCCCCTATACTAAATTCCACGTCCTTTCGATGAAGATCCGCATAACTCTTTTGTCGATCTTGTTCCGTTCGTATACGTTGTCGAATCATTTGGATCTTTTCGGTAGTCATACTTACTAACTCAGGTCCCAACAATGTTGCTTCACCCACCTCATCCCAACATATTGGAGAGCGACACTTTCGTCCATATAATGCTTCAAATGGAGCCACACCTATACTTGCCTGATAACTATTATTGTAGGAGAATTTCACCAATGGTAAATATTTATCCCAACTGCCCTTGAAGTCTAGGACACAGAGTCTTAATAGATCTTCAAGAGTTTGAATAGTCCTCTCTGATTGTCCGTCCGTTTGAGGATGGTATGCCGAACTGAATCGTAAATCCGTGACCATAGCTTTTTGCAAGCTAACCCAAAATCTTGAAGTGAATCTTGGGTCACGATCCGAAACTATAGATACTGGCATGCCATGCAACCTCACAATCTCATTTACATACATTTGAGCAAGACGTTCAAGGGAATAAGTCTCCCGTATCGGCAAGAAATGAGCAGACTTGGTTAATCTATCAACAATAACCCAAATAACATTGATGCCTTGAAAAACCGTGGAAAGACCCGTAACGAAATCCATAGTAATATGTTCCCACTTCCATTTCGGAATCTCAAGTGGTTGCAATGGTCCCTTAAGCACTTGATGCTCCGCCTTTACACGTTGATAAGTTAAACATGTTGAGATAAACTTTGCAATCTCTCTCTTCATATTGTTCCACCAAAATGTATGTCGAAGATCACGGTACATTTTGGTACTTCCAGGATAGATTGCAAATGGTGTATTGTGTGCCTCCATCATGATCTTATACTTTAAATCAGAGTCGTTAGGAACACAAAGTTTGGAGTGGACTCGAAGTATTCCCTCTTCATCAATTCTCGCTTCCGGAATAGCACCTTCTTGTACTTTCTTCTTCATATGCATCAGCTCCGGGTCGGTGGCTTGAGCAACCTTAACTTTTTCTATTAAAGTTGGCTCTATGCGTATACTTGACATCATCGTACTCGTTCCTATATATGATCTTCTACTCAACGCGTCAGCTACCACGTTTGCTTTTCCAGGATGGTATTGAATAGTGTGGTCATAGTCTTTTAATAGCTCGAGCCAACGTCAATGCCGTATGTTGAGTTCTTTTTGAGTGAAGAAATATTTGAGACTTTTATAATCTGAATATATCTCCACTTTCTCCCCGTATAGATAGTGTCTCCAGATCTTTTAAGGCAAAAACGACTGCTGCCAACTCTAGATCATGAGTAGGATAATTCCTCTCATATTCTTTAAGTTGTCGCGAGGCATAGGCTATGACTTTCCCATGTTGCATGAGAACACAGCCCGAAGCATCGCTGTAGATAACAAATCCATCCGAACCAGATGGTATTGTTAGAACAGGTGCCGAAATAAGTCTCCTTTTAAGCTCTTGGAAACTCTTCTCGCATTCCTCGCTCCAAATGAATTTTGTATCCTTCCGAGTTAGATGAGTTAACGGAGTAGCGATTCGAGAAAACCCTTCCACGAATCTCCGATAATAACCAGCTAAGCCCAAAAAACTACGTACTTCAGTCACCGTCTTCGGTTGCTCCCAACTTTGTATTGCTTCAATCTTCGCCGGGTCCACAGATACTCCATGTTTTGACACCATGTGCCCAAGGAATGCTACTTCCTCAAGCCAGAACTCGCATTTCTTCAACTTGGCATAAAGCTTATTTTCACGAAGCCTTTGGAGTACCAGCTTCAAATGGTGCTCATGATCTTCACGGCTTTTGGAATATATGAGGATGTCATCAATAAAGACAACAACGAACTGATCCAAATAATCCTTGAATACTCGGTTCATCATATCCATGAAAGCCGCAGGAGCATTAGTCAATCCGAAAGACATGACTAAAAATTCATAATGCCCATACCGAGTTCTGAAGGCAGTCTTTGGAATATCCTCAATTCTAATTTTCAGCTGATGATATCCAGAGCGAAGATCAATTTTTGAAAAGAATTGTGCTCCTTGCAACTGGTCAAACAAGTCATCAATACGAGGTAGAGGATACCTATTCTTGATAGTGACATGGTTTAATTCCCGATAGTCAATACAAAGTCGCATACTCCCGTCTTTCTTCTTTACAAATAAAACAGGAGCACCCCAAGGAGATGTACTAGGACGAATGAAACTGATGTCCAACAACTCCTGTAGTTGGACTTTTAACTCCTGAAGTTCTATAGGAGCCATTCGATATGGGGTTTTAGAAATGGGCTTTGTACCAGGTTCAAGATCAATAAAGAATTCAACTTCACGTTCTGGGGGTAGACCGGGAAGTTCTTCAGGAAATACGTCAGGAAAGTCAATAACAACAGGAATACTATTCAATTTTGATGTGTCTTTATTTAAATCCATAACATGGGCTAAGAAAGCTTTACATCCGTTTTTCAATAAACGAATAGCTTTATGATTAGATATGACAGTGATTGATTTTAATGGTTTAGTTGCCTGAATTCGAACAACAGGTTGATTAGGAATATGAAAACTAACAACCTTACAAAAATAATCAATTTTGGCATGATGAGTAGTTAACCAATCAATCCCTAAAATCACATCAAAAGCAAGTATCTTTAAAGAGATAAGGTCAACAGGTAAGGTGATGGTGCCAACTTGAATCAAACAAGATTTATAAACAGTGGATGTGATGAAAGTTTCTCCTAATGGAGTTTCCACAGATAGGTCAAAGTCTAATTTCTCCGGAGTGAAGTTTAAACGTTGAGCACAAGCAGGAGAGATAAATGAATGGGTAGTACTGGTATCAAGTAAGGTATAAACTTCGCAAGAATTTTTAAATAGCTTACCCGTGATCACCTCGTTTGGGTTCCTCACATTTTGACCAGTCACAACAAACGCTCTTCAAGGAACCGTTGACTTTGACTTTTCTGGGACAGTCTTTTGAGTCATCGTCCCCGCTGGAATTGGTTTCGCTACCGTACAATCTCGAGCGATATGTCCTTCCTTTCCACAATTATAGCATAACTTGAACTGTTGTGGGCAGTTTGGACTGATATGTCCCTCTTTTCCGCATTTGTAGCATACGACCGGTGGTCGTTCCCCTCCCTTGGAACCAGTTGCTGCTGGTGCTGCCATTTTCACATTGTCATTGTTGAATCTCCTCTTTTTAAAATCTCCTCCTGACTCGCTTCTTCTATTTTCGTGGCTATAATTACTACCAGAGTGGTTACCATTTTTGTTCGTCTTTTTCTTTCTCCACTGGTTATTGTTGTTTTGCTGACTGCTATCTCCAGTATGATCCTGATTGTGGTACCTCGGTTGACCGTACTCGTTATCTCGCTCCAACAATTGAGCCCTATTAACAACATCTGAATAGAGAGAAAATTTATGAGAAATGAGATATTGTCGTATGCCGGGTTTCAAACCTCTCAGAAACATCCGCGTCATACGTTCCTCATTCTCCACCAAATGAGGTGCAAACCTGGATAACTCTGCAAACTTTGCCTCGTACTGAGACACCGTCATGTTATTTTGTTCTAATCTGATGAACTCCACTTCCTTCATATGACGAATAATTTCAGGAAAGTATTTGTCATTAAATAGTTTCTGAAACGTCTCCCAAGACATGCTGAGTGCGGCTGGATGTGTACGCTTCACAGACTCCCACCAGTAGTCTGCCTCGCCACGGAACATAAAGGTGGCGAACGGAACCTTCTGTTCCTCCGTGCATCCCAAGACATAGAATATCTTGGTAATTTGCTTGACCCACGTTTCCGCCATGATCGGATCTGGCTTTCCTTTCAATTCTGGGGGTCCCAACTCTTTGAACTGCTTGGCTGTGACAACTCGTGAATTGCTATCATTTCCTCCTGTATTTTGAACACGAGTCTCCCTCGTCTGATTTTGCATGAACTGCAAAAAGCTTCTAAAAATTGCGTCGTTCATCGTCTGATCAGTGGTGTTGTTCACAGGAGGAACATTGCCAGCCTGTTGCACGTTCTCCTCGTTGGTAAGTACAGGCATCTCCACGGTCTCATTAACTCCACTGTTAGCATTCTCGGTTGCCATTCTTAAATACTGCCATAAAACAAGGATTAATTAAGCAAATCACATATCACATAATATCCCTATATACTGACCAACTAACAAACAAGATTAGGTAGGACACACTTGTAAGACCCCAAATAATTAATAAATGAAATTTAATTTCCTTTAATTATTATTTTGAATAGTAAGGGTTGATTTGATTAATAAGGATAGTTATGGGTAAAATACGCAAATATTTCAAAATAAGCAAGTGGTTATAAAATATTCATTGTTGTCGGGGAATATTCGTTTGGTCGTGGAATATTCGTACTGTCGGGGAATATTCGTACGACGGCGCAGCCATGTGTGAGCCCCATAACGGAAAGCGATTGGAGGAAGAAAACGACAAATATAAGCTGTTTAAAAATAACGGCGTAGTTGTTACCGTTTACACTGTTGGAATACCCGGTGGTTAAAATATAGTAATACGCGTTGTTGCACAGTAGCACACGGTATTGCACAGTATTTTGAATTATTGATCCTTACGTAAGAAGGCACTACTCAATAATTGCTACAAGAGTTACTGTTCATTACTTTATTGATTCAATAATTGCTGCGTTGATATTTATATTATTATTGTTTCAATAATTGTCATTGCACAGTATTTTCTATTATCAGATCAATAATTCATATTATTTGAATAATATTATCAGATAACATTATTGGTAATGTCTAGAAAGTTCTGTCAAGGAGAGGTTTGGTCATCTAATTGCGCGCCAGTAAGGAGAAATCCTTATTGGAAAGCCCCCTCTATCCTGGGAACGGCCTGGTTGTCAGTACTGTGATTCTGTAATATTAGTTTTAATAATTAATTATTGATTATTATGATAAAGAAAATATTTATTTTATGTGGATATAGATGGAGAAAATTTTTAATGTGACAGTGGTTGAAAATTAATATTTTATCTTTTTCTGATAAAATAATTCATTTAAATATATTATTTTAATAATATATTAACGATGATATTTTTATAATGAATGTGGGATATATGAGTATATGAGGAGGTAGAGTATTTTTGTGGCATTAAATGTTTAACATATGTTTTGTGTGTCGGTGGACATAATTTTTGACCGAAAATTGAGTATAGACTGTAAAATCACTCGTTTGTGGATTTCGGTCAATTTTTATTTGGAATTTGAAAAAACTTCCTTCTGCAAAGTTGTAGAGAATTGAAATTCCTATAAGAAGTTGAGATATTCGAATTTTCTGACAAATGAGCTATTTATTGTGAATTATTGAAGTTTCGGGGTTCCGAAATAATTGATTTTTGAAAGTTTAATTATTTTTTTATTTCAAAAACGTTTTTGTGGTTGTTGGCACATGGGTGGCTGATGTTTTTGACCAAAGAAGGCATGCTAGAGTTTTCAAAACATGTGGGTAAGAATTTTGAATAAATAATAATATATTTTATTAATTTAGTCTCCTTTGGCGTTCTAACATTTTCCTATAAATAGAGGGCTAAGTTAGAATTGAAAATCACATCAGAAACAAAGTTTTCTCTCTTTCTCTCTCTATATTATCGAGCGTATCCTTGTGAGTATACTTTGAGTGTTGCTATACGGTGCGAGTTTCTGTCAGCACTATACCGAAATTCAGTCAGAAGTACGGCTATTTTGAGGTAAGGGATGTTATTTTCTTCTCAAATGATATTTTTTCTTCAATATCATTATGCCGAAGTATTGATGAACGTTTTTATCAAATTTGGAACTTTTTGTGCCGGAGTTACTATTCACGTATACGGTACTATTCACGTATACGGCACTATTCACGAATACGGCACTATTCACAGAAAAATTATTTTTTTTTCTTTTCGTCCAAAATATCTATTGTGGATACTAGCTTTGATTGTATCCATGTTTTGATCATTCTTGAATTTTACACCACTATGATTATTTATGAGGTATTTTTGGACATGGATAAAACAAAGTACGAATCCTTAATCCTTAATCCTTGTCATTTTGTTTCACTGGATTCGTTTCTTTAAAAATATTTTTATCATCTTCAGTCTTAAAGGATGTTATTATTGAATATCTTTGGCCTGTAGTGCAAAGATGAATGATTTCTGATGAATATCTTTGGCCCGTAGTGCAAAGATGAACATGTGTTTAGATGAACATGACCAACAGATGAATATCCTTGGCCTGTAGTGCAAGGATGAATATATGATTCAAGATGTGCATTGATTGATGTTACAGGGATAAAAATATTGTTGATGGACTGTTAAATTCATAGACATTAGTAGATTTCATCCTCTACGTTACTTTTCTATGAATTAATATTTTCCGCTGCGAATATTGATTTAAAACTTGTTGTCTATTGTATTCTATCAGATTTTTCCCTGTTGAAGACTAACGATAATTTGTTGTATATTATCTTAGTCATAATATTCTTTACTGAGCTAGTTGAGCTCACCCTTTTCCTTTTTGTTCCATTTTTCTTCTCAGGAGACGAGAATATAGCAAGTACGAGTCGGGGTATGAATTGATGGTCCTTGAGAGAGTTGTTTAGTAGTCCTCACCATTTTTGTAAAATAATATATCAATAATTGTATTGAGGACATAGTTGGGTATGTATATTGTCTAGATGACAATGTTTGTATTCAAACTCATAGTTTATGGGTTGTAAAAGTTGTAGTTTTTTCTGTACCATGTATTTGGCGACTCAAAATGGGTTGGATGGAATGGACCTATTTTGGGGGCGTCACAGTTGGTATCAGAGCTTAGGGATATGATCTCTGGCGGAGATCGGGGAATAGAACTAGGAGGGGAGAGACGAGTAAATCCTTCGCTAGTGTGTCCTACCTAAGCTTATTTGTTAGTTGGTCAGTATATAGGGATATTATGTGATATATTGATTTCCTTAATTAACCCTTGTTTTATGACAGTATTTGAGAATGTCGACTGGGAATATTAACAGTGGAAATGAGACCGTGGAGACGCCTGTACTCACCAACGAGGAGAACGTGCAACAGGCTGGCAATGTTCCTCTTGTGAACAACACCACTGATCAGACGATGAACGACGCAATGTTTAGAAGCTTTTTGCAGTTCATGCAAAATCAGACGAGGGAGACTCGTGTTCAAAATACAGGAGGAAATGATAACAATTCACGGGTTGTCACAGCCAAGCAGTTCAAAGAGTTGGGACCACCAGAATTTAAGGGAAAGCCAGATCCGATCATGGCGGAGACATGGGTCAAGCAAATTACCAAGATATTCGATGTCTTGGGATGCACGGAGGAACAGAAGGTTCCATTCTCCACCTTTATGTTCTGTGGCGAGGCAGACTACTGGTGGGAGTCTGTGAAGCGTACCCATCCAGCCGCACTCAACATGTCTTGGGAGACGTTTCAGAGACTATTTAATGACAAATACTTTCCTGAAAGTGTTCGTCATATGAAGGAAGTGGAGTTCATCAGATTAGAACAAAATAACATGACGGTGTCTCAGTACGAGGCAAAGTTTGCAGAGTTATCCAGGTTTGCACCTCATTTGGTGGAGAATGAGGAACGTATGACGCGGATGTTTCTGAGAGGTTTGAAACCCGGCATACGACAATATCTCATCTCTCATAAATTTTCTCTCTATTCAGATGTTGTTAACAGGGCTCAATTGTTGGAGCGAGATAACGAGTACGGTCAACTGAGGTACCACAATCAGGATCATACCGGAGATAGCAGTCAACAAAATAACGATAACCAGTGGAGAAAGAAAAAGACGGACAAAAATGGTAACCACTTTGGTGGTAATCATGGCCATGAAAATAGAAGAAGCGAGTCAGGAGGAGATTTTAAAAAGAGGAGATTTAACAACGACCATGTGAAGACGACAGTTCCGGCAGCAACTGGTTCTAAGGGAGGAGAAAGACCACCGATCATATGCTACAAATGCGGGAAAGAGGGACATATCAGTCCAAACTGCCCACAACAGTTCAAGGTATGTTATAATTGTGGAAAGGAAGGACATATCGCTCGAGATTGTACGGTAGCGAAACCTAGTTCAGCGGGGACGGTGACTCAAAAGACTGTCCCAGAAAAGCCAAAGTCAATGGTTCCTGGAAGAGCGTTTGTTGTGACTGGTCAACATGCGAGGAACCCAAACGAGGTGATCACGGGTAAGCTATTTATAAATTCTTGCGAAGTTTATACCTTACTTGATACCGGTGCTACCCATTCATTTATCTCTCCTGCTTGCGCTCAACGTTTAAACTTGACTCCGGAGAAATTAGACTTTGACCTATCTGTGGAAACTCCGTTAGGAGAAACTTTTATCACATCCACTGTTTATAAATCTTGTTTCATTCAAGTTGGCACCATCACCTTACCTGTTGACCTGATCTCTTTAAAGATACTTGCTTTTGATGTGATTTTAGGGATTGATTGGTTAACTACTCATCATGCCAAAATTGATTGTTTTCATAAGGTTGTTAGTTTTCATATTCCTAATCAACCTGTTGTTCGAATTCAGGCAACTAAACCATTAAAATTAATCACTGTCATATCTAATCATAAAGCTATTCGTTTATTGAAAAACGGATGTCAAGCTTTCTTAGCCCATGTTATGGATTTGAATAAAGACACGTCAAAATTGAATAATATTCCTGTTGTTATTGACTTTCCTGACGTATTTCCTGAAGAACTTCCCGGTCTACCCCCAGAACGTGCAGTTTAATTCTTTATTGATCTTGAACCTGGTACAAAGCCCATTTCTAAAACCCCATATCGAATGGCTCCTATTGAACTTCAGGAGTTAAAAGTCCAACTACAGGAGTTATTGGACATCGGTTTCATTCGTCCTAGTACATCTCCTTGGGGTGCTCCTGTTTTATTCGTAAAGAAGAAAGACGGGAGTATGCGACTTTGTATTGACTATCGGGAATTAAACCATGTCACCATCAAGAATAGGTATCCTCTACCTCGTATTGATGACTTGTTTGACCAGTTGCAAGGAGCACAATTCTTTTCAAAAATCGATCTTCGTTCTGGATATCATCAGCTAAAAATTAGAACTGAGGATATTCCAAAGACTGCCTTCAGAACTCGGTATGGGCATTATAAATTCTTAGTCATGTCTTTTGGATTAACTAATGCTCCTGCTGCTTTCATGGATATGATGAACCGAGTATTCAAAGATTATTTGGATCAATTCGTTGTTGTCTTTATTGATGACATCCTCATATATTCCAAAAGCCGTGAAGATCATGAGCACCATTTGAAGCTGGTACTCCAAAGGCTTCGTGAAAACAAGTTATATGCTAAGTTGAAGAAATGCGAGTTCTGGCTTGAGGAAGTAGCATTCCTTGGGCACGTGGTGTCAAAAAATGGAGTATTTGTTGACCCGATGAAGATTGAAGCAATAAAAAGTTGGGAGCAACCGAATTCGGTCACTGAAGTACGTAGCTTTTTGGGCTTAGCTGGTTATTATCGGAGATTCGTGGAAGGGTTTTCTCGAATTGCTACTCCATTAACTCAGCTAACTCGGAAGGATACAAAATTCGTATGGAGCGAGGAATGCGAGAAGAGTTTCCAAGAGCTTAAGAGGAGACTTATTTCGGCACCTGTTCTAACAATACCATCTGGTTCGGATGGATTTGTTATCTACAGCGATGCTTCAGGCAAAGGGTTAGGATGTGTTCTCATGCAACGTGGGAAAATCATAGCCTATGCCTCGCGACAACTTAAAGAGTATGAGAGGAATTATCCTACTCATGATCTAGAGTTGGCAGCAGTTGTTTTCGCGCTAAAGATCTTGAGGCACTATCTATACGGGGAGAAAGTGGAGATATATTCAGATCATAAAAGCCTCAAATATTACTTCACTCAAAAAGAACTCAACATGCGGCAACGACGTTGGCTCGAGTTGTTGAAAGATTACAACCACACTATTCAATACCATCCTGGAAAAGCGAACGTGGTAGCTGACGCATTGAGTAGAAGATCATATGCAGGAATGAGTGCAATGATGTCAAGTATACGCATAGAGCCAACTTTAATAGAAAAAGTTAAGGTTGCTCAAGCCACTGATCCGGAGCTGATGCATATGAAGACGAAAGTACAAGAAGGTGCCATTCCAGAAGCGAGAATTGATGAAGAAGGAATACTTCGAGTCCACTCCAGACTTTGTGTTCCTAACGATTCTGATTTGAAGTACAAGATCATGATGGAGGCACACAATACACCGTTTGCAATTCATCCTGGAAGTACCAAAATGTATCGTGATCTTCGACATACATTTTGGTGGAACAATATGAAGAGAGAGATTGCAAAGTTTATTTCAACGTGTTTAACTTGTCAACGTGTAAAGGCGGAGCATCAAGTGCCAAAGGGTCCATTGCAACCACTTGAGATTCCAAAATGGAAGTGGGAACACATTACTATGGATTTTGTTACGGGTCTTCCTACGGTTTCTCAAGGCATCAATGCTATTTGGGTTATTGTTGATAGATTAACCAAGACTGCTCAATTCTTGCCGATACGAGAGACTTATTCCCTTGAACGTCTTGCTCAAATATACGTAAATGAGATTGTAAGATTGCATGGCATGCCAGTATCCATAGTTTCGGATCGTGACCCAAGATTTACTTCAAGATTTTGAGTTAGCTTGCAAAAAGCTATGGGTACGGAGTTACGATTCAGTTCGGCATACCATCCTCAAACGGACGGACAATCAGAGAGGACTATTCAAACTCTTGAAGATTTATTAAGACTCTGTGTCCTAGACTTCAAGGGTAGTTGGGATAAATATTTACCATTGGTGGAATTCTCCTACAACAACAGTTATCAAGCAAGCATTGGTGTGGCCCCATTTGAAGCATTGTATGGACGAAAGTGTCGCTCTCCAGTATGTTGGGACGAGGTGGGTGAAACAACATTGTTGGGACCCGAGTTAGTACGTATGACTACGGAGAAGATCCAAACGATTCGACAACGTATACAAATGGCACAAGATCGACAAAAGAGTTATGCGGATCTTCATCGAAAGGACGTAGAATTTAGTGTTGGGGATCATGTATTGTTGCGTGTTGCTCCATGGAAGGGAGTTACAAGATTCGGGAAGAGAGGAAAGCTTAATCCACGATTTATTGGTCTGTTTCAAATTCTTGATCGAGTAGGTAATGTAGCCTATAGACTCGCGTTACCTCCAAGTATGTCTCGTGTTCATAATGTTTTTCATATATCTGTGCTTCGTAAATATGTGAAAGACCCGAACCACATCATTGAGTTAGAACCGGACGAGATAGCCGAAGATTTAACGTATGAGGAGGTACCTATCAAGATCTTGGATAGGAAGGAGCATGTCCTATGCACGAAGGTAATACCACAAGTTAAAGTTTTGTGGAGGAATCATGCTATAGAGGAAATGACCTGGGAGTTGGAAACGGAAATGAAAGAGAGGTATCCTCACCTTTTCGAAACACCAGGTACATATGTCAATTTAGAGGACGAAATTTCATAAGGAGGGGAGGTTGTAAGACCCCAAATAATTAATAAATGAAATTTAATTTCTTTTAATTATTATTTTGAATAGTAAGGGTTGATTTGATTAATAAGGATAGTTATGGGTAAAATACGCAAATATTTTAAAATAAGCAAGTGGTTATAAAATATTCATTGTTGTCGGGGAATATTCGTTTGGTCGTGGAATATTCGTACTGTCGGGGAATATTCGTACGACGGCGCAGCCATGTGTGGGCCCCATAACGGAAAGTGATTGGAGGAAGAAAACGACAAATATAAGCTGTTAAAAATAACGGCGTAGTTGTTACCGTTTACACTGTTGGAATACCCGGTGGTTAAAATACAGTAATACGCGTTGTTGCACCGTAGCACACGGTATTGCACATTATTTTGAATTATTGATCCTTACGTAAGAAGACACTACTCAATAATTGCTACAAGAGTTACTGTTCATTTACTTTATTGATTCAATAATTGCTGCGTTGATATTTATATTATTATTGTTTCAATAATTGTCATTGCACAGTATTTTCTATTATCAGATCAATAATTCATATTATTTGAATAATATTATCAGATAACATTATTGGCAATGTCTAGAAAGTTCTGTCAAGGAGAGGTTTGGTCATCTAATTGCGCGCCAGTAAGGAGAAATCCTTATTGGAAAGCCCCCTCTATCCTGGGAACGGCCTGGTTGTCATTACTGTGATTCTGTAATATTAGTTTTAATAATTAATTATTGATTATTATGATAAAGAAAATATTTATTTTATGTGGATATAGATGGAGAAAATTTTTAATGTGACAATGGTTGAAAATTAATATTTTATCTTTTTCTGATAAAATAATTCATTTAAATATATTATTTTAATAATATATTAACGATGATATTTTTATAATGAATGTGGGATATATGAGTATATGAGGAGGTAGACCATTTTTGTGGCATTAAATGTTTAACATATGTTTTGTGTGTCGGTGGACATAATTTTTGACCGAAAATTGAGTATAGACTGTAAAATCACCCGTTTGTGGATTTCGGTCAATTTTTATTGGAATTTGGAAAAAACTTCCTTCTGCAAAGTTGTAGAGAATTGAAATTCCTATAAAAAGTCGCGAGATTCGAATTTTCTGACAAAGGAGCTATTTATTGTGAATTATTGAAGTTTCGGGGTTCCGAAATAATTGATTTTTGAAAGTTTAATTATTTTTATTTCAAAAACGTTTTTGTGGTTGTTGGCACATGGGTGGCTGATGTTTTTGACCAAAGAAGGCATGCTAGAGTTTTCAAAACATGTGGGTAAGAATTTTGAATAAATATAATATATTTTATTAATTTAGTCTCCTTGGCGTTCTAACATTTTCCTATAAATAGAGGGCTAAGTTAGAATTGAAATCACACCAGAAACAAAGTTTCTCTCTTTCTCTCTCTATATTATCGAGCGTATCCTTGTGAGTATACTTTGAGTGTTGCTATACGGTGCGAGTTTCTGTCAGCACTATACCGAAATTCAGTCAGAAGTACGGCTATTTTGAGGTAAGGGATGTTATTTTCTTCTCAAATGATATTTTTTCTTCAATATCATTATGCCGAAGTATTAATGAACGTTTTTATCAAATTCGAAACTTTTTGTGCCGGAGTTACTATTCACGTATACGGTACTATTCACGTATACGGCACTATTCACGAATACGACACTATTCACAGAAAAATTATTTTTTTTTCTTTTCGTCCAAAATATCTATTGTGGATACTAGCTTTGATTGTATCCATGTTTTGATCATTCTTGAATTTTACACCACTATGATTATTTATGAGGTATTTTTGGACAGGGATAAAC